>ML682020.1:5715700-5877942 GCA_007922195.1 Podocnemis expansa | reverse complement strand
TGCTCCTGGGACCCCGTCCACCCCATCCCTAGGACTCACTGCCCAGCTCAGCCACTCGGTTCACCTCGAAGAGACAAGAGATCTCCCTCTGGCCCAGATGGTCCCTCACCTCTGCCGCAGTCGTGCCATCCTCTGCCCGCAGTGCTGGCCCACCGGGGATGGGAAGCACCTTCCGCTGGCTCTGGCTGGGGGCAGGAAAAGCCAGGTTTGCCTCCCTCCTTGCTTGCACTGGTGGCAAGCAGCAGCAGTCCCCTCCAGAGCCCACTGGGGAGAGGGTCAGGAGAGCAAGTTGGGAGGTGCTGGCTGTGGGTCCAGGGCTGGGACTGCACCGTGGGTCGAGGGGCTACAGAAGCGTTCTAACAAGCTCCCTGGCCAGGCTGCTCCTGCCTTGAGCATGCATCTGAGCATGCTCAGAGAGGGAGATTTGAAAACAATCCAGCCTGGCCAGGGCAGCTGCATACAGCAAACAGGGCAGGGCAGAACGCAGCGTTCCACCCCAGTTTTCTAGTTTTTTGGGGCCACGGAACACTGGCCCCTCAAATTTGTGGGTCCCAGAATGGCATTCCAGCTTACTTTAACCCCTGAATACCTGTCTTCTGACTGTGACCAATGTCTGAAGCTTCAGAAAGAACGAACAGAGCAGGCAAACCACCAAGTCCCAGCTTCTGGCAGTCAGATGCATTACGGGGAAGCATCCATGACCATCTTGGCTTGTATCTTTAGCCTCAGAGTATTCCTCACCTTGCTAAGCCAAACAAACAAGGAGTCCTGTGGCACTTTTAAAGACTAACAAATTTATTTATCACATGAGCTTTCATTTTGTTAGTCTTTAAAAATGCCACAGGACTCCTTGTTTGTTTCGCTGAACTAGACTAACATAGCTACCCCTTTGGAGTCTGTTAAGCTAAACATCCAAACCATCCTTAGGCAAACGGAGATAACTGGTTAACATTTGTCCAAAAAACTCAGACGACTGTTTTGGTCTTGAATAGCTAGACTACTTGATGAAGGATGTAGAGTTTTATTTGTCCACTTCTTCTTTAATTCTTCTGATCCACAGAAACAAAGATTATGGTGAACATAAGGTCACTTCAGGATCACTTATTTTTGAAGATACCAGATAACGTGTGAAGTGAAACCCTAAATAGAGTGTCTAGAAAGATGCATCCAAATTTGAGTGAAATTTCTCCTCATTAATTAAGAGAGTCTGGTGGCAGCTGAGTGGGGACACTGGAGAAAAAGAAAAGGGAGGGAGCTGAATGAACTAGTGGTAGTAAGAATGAGAAATATTTTCCTAATAATCTTAGTCCATATGTAGCCCATGAACAAGTGCATCTGAGTGCACCTTCTTGTGATATATTGAGAATATGAAAGGAATGCAGGGACTGTAATAGGAGGGTTTGACAATCAACTTTGAGTTATTAAAAGCTCTTCATGGTCTGGAAATTACACATCTACATTCGGCTACTGAGACAACTTGTAGGTGAACATGTGGCAGCAAAAGAGTGAGCTGTTTTAGCCCACTAAATTCAGTTTGCAACATATGAAAAGTTAGATGACCAACTCAAAGACAATGTCGTCAATACTGCCTCTTTATGCCCACCAGAGGAAGAATACCACAGGAGCTGCTCCTTCATTCAAATAACTTCCTTATGGGCAGAAGAAATAAAACATATCCTGTACCAAAACTGCCACCAGGTTAGATTTCACACCATCCAACCAGTAACATCAAAAAACATTAAAGCCAATTTAAGAAGAAAGAGTGCAAGTTCTTGGTCTTAACACTGATTCTTTGGAAGATGAGATGAAGCCAGAGGCACCTGGAGAATTAAGTGGCAATTTTCAAAATCCGTGGACATTTACAAACTTCGTTCTTGTTGTAAAGATGTAATCAGTTCCCATTTTATGAGGAATAGCTTCAAAATTCTTTTCTTCTGAAACCAGAATGTATTTTTAAGTGCACCCACTGTACTTTATGAAACTAGTGTTAACCAATTAAGCATGAGGTACTGACTCCATAACAAAGGCTGGGCTGAAATTTACACATCAAGCAGGGCTAAAAATCCCCATTTCACACTTTTAGTTTCTAAATTTGACATAATTCTTCAGAGAATAACAATTTTACATGGAATTTTTAAAGCACAGTATTCAAAACTTAAACACATTTGTTTTTTTGAAGTTAACACATTTCATTTTTTTGAATGACTCCTCTAGGTGAATCTT
The DNA here is from genome assembly GCA_007922195.1 of Podocnemis expansa. Lineage (NCBI taxonomy): Eukaryota > Metazoa > Chordata > Testudines > Podocnemididae > Podocnemis > Podocnemis expansa. The sequence goes on along the minus strand of ML682020.1, from coordinate 5,875,719 downwards.
TCCTCTTACTCCTGGGCCATGCTCCCAACCCCCTCTGAAAGAAGCATTTCTGTACAGAAGAGACAGGAATGTCAGAGCAAAGGGGAAGACCTGCCTCCAACTACATCACATTGACAATACACACTACAAAAGAAAGTCCAAAATCAAACTAGTGGATTTTTCACCACCCTGCTGGGCACGGCTTACTGAACAGCAAGACAATATGGATGTGCACACTCACTGCACTAAAGAGGACCAGTGACTTTACAGAACTCTCGTGGGAGAAGATCCCACTTCCTCAGATGCTTCGAAGATGGGTGAACTTACAGAAAGGAATGAAACTAAATGCAAGGGGGTGTTTTACACCCCCTTGCATTTAGTTTCATTCCTTTCTGTAAGTTCACCCTTCTTCAAAGCATCTGAGGAAGTGGGATCTTCTCCCACGAGAGCTTATGCAAAAAATATATCTGTTAGTCTTCAAGTGCCACACAACTCCTTGTTGTTTTTTCACTGGACTAGACTAACACAGCTATCCATTTTAAAATTTACAGAACTCGTCTTCAGCACAACTCTACAAAAAGGAGTCAGATTTTCAAAGCTGCTATTGCTTTGTAAGGGAATAAAATTTAGCTGATCCACTCAACAATGAACACACAATTTATTTTTTTAAAAAGAGGCAAACATTTGGGGAATTTAGGGACAACTCCCACACAAATGGACAGCTGCCTGAACACAGATGAGAGCCAAGAAGTGGTATCTCGTATTATACTGGGAACAAGTGGCCATTACATCATTCATTACATGTGCAGCGTAGATACCCCAAAGCACGTGGGAGAAACGCCTTGCACATATCAAAAAAACCAATCTCCTTACCCTCTTTCAAATTCTTCCTGAACACTTTTCACCATGATGCCTACAAAATGCATGTCAGCAGTTAGGCTGCTGCTGTGCTGTGACCACTGCCCATCAGGCAGACCAATGCAGTTTCACTGTTTCCTCATGTTCCCCCATCAGTCTATTCATTCTACTCTTATACCTAGACTTTTTGTTGTATTTGCTTGGAGTCTATGGGTCCTGGCTGATGAGTGACTAATACTCATAGACACTAAGTTAACACAAATAATTGGAGTAGTGAGTACAAATGGGGGGGGGGGGGGGTATTTGGTAAACAGCAGTATTAAGGAGAGGAAAAAATTTAATCTAACAAGCTTAGCAAGAACAGTTGAGAGACATTTCCAAATGAGTTCACATGTTCCAAATATCGTAAATCGCAACAGCACATTAGAGAGACAGAGAAAGACCCTTCTAGCAGTACAATCCTGACACTTAAGCCTGTCTATGCTAGAGAGCTTTGCTGACCACAGTCAGAAAACAGATAGTGTATACACTGCAAGTAACCCTCCACCAACAAAACTGCCTATTGGCTGTAGGGCTTAGTTTTGTTGGCTTAGTTAGGGTGACCCAGTGTGGACACAGACACCATGTCCCTTACATAGGTGGCAGAGCCATCATTCTTATCAATTCACATTCCAAACTGACAAAAAAAATAGTCCAAGCCCAGGCTGCTGCAAATCCAGATGGCTAGTTCCCACTCCAGGCTGGGAGCTTGGTGAGAAGACCCAGCCGCTAGTCTCGGCTTGGAGACAGAAGTCCTGGCGCTTCTAAACCTGTTCCCTGAGGCAGCTGTGTCAATTACATAGCTGCCTGTTCAGGTGGAGAGTTGGAGATGGAGAAACCCTGGTGGTCTCCCCCAGTTATTGGCATGGAAAGAAGAGGAAAGAAGTCTCGAGCTGCTTCTCCATGCTCCTGGCTAGGACAGGGGAGTTGGGGGGGCAGTCCACAGGGACTAGGCTTTCAAATCCCCATGCTGGCCCTTAGATCAATGAAAGTGCTCTGGTGATGACACATTCCACCAACCTAAGAACAGCAGTGTGGACATCAACCACCGCTACAATTACAAAGGTGGCTGTAAGATGACCTGTGTTAGGTCAACTTATTTTTTAAGTGCAGATAAAGCCTGAAATGAAGAATTAAATACTCCTTTCAGTTTTTAACTGACATAGACGTGAAGATGCAACTGCTAATTTGTGAGGGTCATCAAGAGGAACATGGGAAGGACTTTTCCATAAATTTATTCAGCAGTTCTAGGTCAAAGCAGTTCAATTTCCAATCATAATCAAACGATCAACAGGGTTATCTCTGGGTCCTTGATGTGTCTTTTTACATTGAAGGTAAAGAGTGCAAATCCCCTTATTTGTATTTAATTTTATTCTCACTTTGTGCATCTGTAGTCACTTAATTAAATACAAGGATTTTTCAAATTGCCACACAACTCAAGCATTTATTTATAATATTCAATACGATAACTGCTTTGCCTAGTTTAGATGCTAAAATTCTGGCCATGGTTTCTTTTTACTTTGGAAAAATAGCAAGCAATTATTTGGATGGTCTGAACAACTAAATCATTGGTGAAAATTTCCAGAGGGGTAGCCGTGTTAGTTTGTATACAGCAAAAACAACGAGAGCCCTGTGGCACCTGAAAGACTAACAGATTTCTTCAGGCATAAGCTTTCATGGGCTACAACCCACAGCATCTGACGAAGTGGGTTGGAGCCCATGACGAAGAAATCTGTCAGTCTTTAAGGTGCCACAGCACTCTCATTGTTAAATCACTGGAATTAGTAAAGGCTCCCTGTGTATTACACTTCTATTTCAAGCTGCCAAAGAGGCACTAAGAGGTTAAAAAAATTGGGTTTGATCCTGCAAACTATTACACACAGGCAGATCTCTGTAGCCATACAGAACCCATTAAAGTCAGTGGGGACCTATGCAGGCACATGTGTCCAACTGCATGGAACTAAAGATTACAGACTATGTGAACAGCTTATTACACAAAAGAAGAGAAAAAAGTATTTTATGCAACTATACCTGTTTTTCACTGGTTACATTATCTAATCAACATGAACAATTAACGGAGACCAATTTCACTTTATGGCTCATATTCACTAGCCTCAAAGCTTTAATATCTAGATTGCAAAGCCAACAAGAGAATGTTTACATCCAGATAGAAGCTGTTTACAATGACATTTTAAAATGGTAAAAGTTTTTATTTTTCAGCAAACTAAATTTATGAGCACATAGTCTAATTGTCAGATTAGCCACAGGAAACATAAAAAAAACCATGACAGTAGATAGATTTTATCAGTAAAGCTCCTAGTTTATGAATTTGTCTAGAAAACAGCTTGTCAAACAGGGGAGTCATGAGCTGACATGGGATGTCACAGGCTGAAATATTTTGAAAGGGAGACCCAGAAAAAGAATTTTGAGACCCCCCCGCCCCCCAATCCTAGAAGACACTTTACAATATATTGTGATAAACTAGAACCAGCCCAGCCAGCTTTTTCCACAAGTCTACAAGGACAGCACAGATACACACTGCACAGCAGAATCTGTATCACAGGGGTGGAAGATGGCTGGGAATCCTTTTCTTCTTCGCCCCTCTCCCCACCACCCCATTTCTCTGATGCTGCAATTGGGAAGCAACACAAACAAGTCACGCTTCCTAAAGATGCTGTCTGCAGTTCCCAATGCTACTCAGGCAGCAGCATCTGCATCCAAACCAACAAATGTTCCTCCAACAGGATGGACACAGGAAGAAGAAGCCTGTAGTGTAGAGCAGTCGTAACCTGTAGTGACAGAACTTGCTCCTTCCAGAGCACTCAAGGGACGAAACACATCTCCACCCTCCTACCTTTATAGAGAAACATTTTGTAACAGTTTCATTTTCTTACATACATGAGGTTTTTTTGGTTGCTCACAAAAGAGAGGACAGTAATACTGGCTACCACCAGAGTGAGTGGACAGGACTGTGCAAGTTTCCCTGCTTGCACTTGCCAATGCCTTCAAACCTGAGTTGTGAGGCCACCAGTATTCATGTGGTATCTGTTCTACAGCACAGACAACCAAACCAAAACAGGAAGCAAAATGACTACTAGAAACCATGTGAAAAATTACCTCTCAGCTAAAACACATTAGAAGTTCCCTGCCACTGCTAAAAGAACTCACAACAGTGTTTTTGCTACACAGCTACACTTCATTAGAGCTTCTTTTAAAAATCCCACCCCTCTTCCACAGCAGTGGAACAGTAAAAGCTACCCTTCCTGGGGCTCAGCATCTCCACCGAAGGGCCCCAGTCCCGAAACTAACTACACACTGGGTGGACTGCTGCACCTGTGCCTAGCTCCACCAAAATCAACAGTCCATTTCCACCCCAGCAAATGCAACACTCAAGACCAAGAGCAGACAGTCATCTTTGTGCACTAAAAGGTCACCTATGTAACGCCTCAAACCCTTCAAGAGCATCTCTGTCTGAAGTGTGATGCAACTTCAGTTATTCTTTGCTAAACACAAGGCCTCTATGGCTATTGACTTGGTGGAAAACCTATGAAAGTCATTTAAGACAGGATAAAAACACTAAGAAATATGCACTGAACATAAGAACAGCAACTGTCAGACCAGTAATTTGTTTTGCTCAGCACCCCATCATCCAACAATTCCTGCTGCCGGATGCTTCAGAGAGAATGAACAGAAGAGGGCAATTTCTGAGTGATCCGTCCCCAGTTGCCAAGGCCCACCTTCCAGCTGTCAGAGGTTTAGGGACTCCCAGAGCCCAGGGTTGCATTTCTGAGCATCTTTGCTAATAGCCTTTGATAGATCTAACCTCCTTGAATATATCTAATAAATGGACCTAACCTCCATGAACATATCTAATGCTTCTTTTATCATAGGTAACACTTTTGAACTTCACAACACCTCCAGCAATGAGTTCTACATTGTGTGAAGAAGTATTTACTTATGTCTATAAACAAGCTGCTAATTAATTTTCTCAGATGCCCCCTCGTCCTTGTGTTATGGGAAAGAGTAAATAACATTTCCCTAGTCCTTTTCTTACCATTTATTATTTTGTATACCTCTCATATCCCCTCAGTTCTCTTTTCTACACTGCACAGTTCCTGTCTTTTTAATCTCTCCTCATAGAAAGGAGCTCCTGCAGAAAGAGATTCTGGTTAGGTTGAGATGAATGGACTACCTCTATGATTTTCCAAAGGTTGGGGGCACCTCCTGTGGGATGAGATTATCAAGGGAGCAATGAACAGATAAAGCAGAGGTGCTTTTCAGCCACTCACATCACCACTGCGGGCCCTGTTGGTGACACTAGCAGGAGGCTACTGTCATCACTTGCCAAGGTGGGGGACAAAGCTTGCTCAAGTTTAGGACAGGCAAAGAACAAGCCCACTGCAGCAATACCAGGTTTGGTGGAAAGGAGAGGCGTCCCTGCCGAGCAGCAGCAAGGAGGAAGTAAAGCTTCCCCAGGAGGAAGAGATCATCTTTTTGGGGTCAGCAGCAAGAAAGTGGCAGGAGCAGATGGACAACTGGTACTCTTCCAGACAGGAGTGTAGCTGCTGGAGGGGTGAGAGTGACTCTCCCTCTCCACCTCCTGCAGGCACCAGCAACCACCACTCTTTGCCTCGCACATGATTTTCACTCTGTATTTTCCCTGATACTCACCGTTCCATTGCCATTTTAGCTGGCTAGGCTACACCTCTCCTATCTCCCATGGTGGGGGGAGCATGCATGAGACATGACTCTCGGGGGGGGGGGGGGCCTGGGAACCTCTGGACTTGACCTCACAAGTAGTTCCCATTTCTAATGTCCAAGATTCTGCCGCAGCCATCTTTGCCATAAGACGACTACAGCAGCGCTAGAACCACCCTCCACCATTAGTTCACTTCTGAAGCTCTCACAACTTGTAAGTATGGTGCCATGCTGTTAAAATCAGTGCAGACCAGTCAAATGACACCCAATCCTAAGAGCTTGGAGCTAAAGTATTTATTGATCTAAGCTTAGTCAGTATTCATTCATCTGATTCCCTGCCAACTAGACTTCTGAACTCAGTGAAGTCTTCACTGCACATTTACCATTGCAAAGCAGTCAAGAATTACCACAGCTTTTCATGCATTTATGGAGGGCTTTTTCTGCCTTCCTAACGAAGGGATTACTTCTGAGCTCCCAGCACATTTCACTGACTCATTTGTTTTCTTATGCTTCATTTGTAAATTCCAGAAAGCTAGGACTCCACAACACTTCTAGATTCTCCCTGATAAACCTAAAACAAATCTCCAAAATGGCCTCATTTATAAGGTTACATGTCTTGCAAATAAATCAGTATTAAGATAAACACGGATCACATCTGCAAGAGATGTTGTTGCTGTTATACAGATGTTGCCTTTATTATCCTGGAAGCAGCCAATTTATGCATTTTAGGAGTGAAAACGTTTATTATTCATACATCATGACAAATCTGCATGATACGTCACCAAAAATTCCTTTTGCGTATATATCTGAATCCAGATGATGTCCCAGAGAAATATGGGGGTGGTGGGGGGTAATGATTTAATAGAACACTGTGTCGCTTTTTTATTCATTAGCCAAATTCAAAGTCTTCTGGAAAATGAGCTAGTGTAACTAATTTGACCGCCCAAGGAATCAGACCCTGTCTTGCAGCGTTTAAAAAAAAAAAAAAGTAACAGATTGTTTTTCTCTGTTTAAACACACTTCGCTATTTCTAGTGAACAAAAGTTTGCAGTTTAAAACTCAGTCACAACTGCGTAACAAGTAAAAACAGGATACAGGCTTAAAATAGTGACTGTTCTTCAGAGTTCTCTCTATCGCTGGGCATGGAGCCAAGCCAAACTACAAATCAAACCAAATCTTTATGCTCCCCCCACCCCCACCCTTAAAAAGAGGAGGAAAAAAAGTCAGTTATTTTGCCCGCCCTGCAAATGTCACCCTTTGTTTTTGAGAAATATCCAGCCAAAAGGAGAATGGCTGCCACTGACAATTAAATGTAAAACCTCAAACTGGATGCAGATTTAAAACTCGTTGGTTATTTTGTTATAAAAATAACTCCCCCATCTGAAATGTTTTAAGTATGATGTACAGCCTTTCACCAACCGTGAACAACTCATTTCTGGAGGGTGTCCGCTTAATGGACATTTCACAGGACGATCTGGAATGAAATGTGCCCCCCAATACCTGCTCTTTGCACCATGCCCCACTCCTCAAAGAGAAGCGCCTCAGCAAGGATCAAATACAAGCAGAGATGCCCTCATTAAGCAAGATAAAAATAAGCTTTTATGCTCCAATTTTTATTTTTAGCCAGGGAACGAATATGCAGTTATGCAACCCTACATGTTTCCTAAATCAACAGGCAAACAGGGCATATTTACATTCTCTGAAGTATACTATGAAGGCACATGGCTGTATAGCACTGACAGGTAGCTGGGAGCATGCCTAGTATGATTCATTAGTTAAAATGTTATTGCTACAAAATAAATAAATGAGTCAGCCACTGAAGAGTCTTGTGTTCATTCACACGAGAGAAGATTATTTAACCACGTCAGGATCGCCAAAGCTACACTTCACCTATCCCACCAATATCACAAAATTTGCAACAGGCTTTTCCCTCTGACAATTCATACTGCATCTCAAAAATTGCACTAAGTTCATAAAATGAAGCACAAGCCCCTTAAAGTGTGGAAACACTTGACATTCTCAGAATACTAAAAACTTACACACATTTAGTCTTTTGCTGTACAAGTGAAAAACATGATCACTGAGAATAACAAAGTTAGAATTCAGAGCATAAGAGTGGGAAGCAGGCATTTTTTGTCCTTCTCAAGTCTCACAGATGGGAGAATGCCACAAAATTGGGCACAGGGGAATCTGTGTTACAGGATTCCTACAAACGGGCCCTTGTCACAATCTTTTAAGGAATCTGCAGGCCACTGTATACATAGTTAGTAAGGGGACAAACTCACTAACTTACTGTACCCAACAATATTAGAAGCCATAAAAGTGGTCTCAGAATATCACAGACAGACAGAAAAAGGGAGCTACCATGTAAGAAGTACAGTGGGCATATCCTTACTCCCTGCCACCAGCTGCTCTCAAAAGAACCAGCACACTGGAGGTCTCAGACCACCCCATGAGACATTTCTAATTGTTCTGATGCACTGAAATGAAAACTGTGGAGAGCTACACACCACTCCAAGTATCTGTTTCTAACATGATGCCTCTCAAGAGCTGGCAGAGAACAGTAAGTAGATTGTCTCAAATAGCAACACTTTCTTGAATTACCAAGGCATGAGATTATCAGGGCATGATTCACAGGAGGCTAACATCTTGATGGGGGTTTTGGGCATCCAGTTCTAGTTTATCTCCCTTCTGAAACCTTGATGACCCTGGAAGAAAAACAAATCCTTCACTAATACTAAAGTAACTAAAGACTGGGAATCCAGATCAATGGAAGCATCACTTACTGTCACAGCAATTTATCATTACTCCACAGCCAACTTCTACTGTGCAAGAAACTCAACAGCCTGCCTCAAAAAGTAAAATGTGTGGGAACATCAGGGAGGACAGTCTCCCCATCACCAAGAAAGAGAAAAAGCGGATTAATTGGCAGGAAAGAAAATACTCTAAGAACACTTCCCAGTAATAAATATAGACTTTTATAGAACCTTTCACCCAAGATCCGCCAAGTGCTTTACAAACATTCTTCTCATTTTATATGAGAGGAAAACCACATGGAAGTTAAGCGATGTACCCAAGGCCACACACCAAGTTACTGGCTGAGATTCTCAAGCCAGGAAGCCTGGCTCTCAATAAGCTCCTCTTGTCACTAAAGCACTGCATCACCCAAAGCAAAGTGACCCCATTTCTGACTCTGGGAAATAAGCATGTATCATTCTAATCCCTCCCCCACAAACAAATCATACTAAATTCAAGATCCATTTCACTGGACTGATATTCTATTTATAACACACAGGATTATTCCAAGGGAGAGGCAAGAAGTTTTAGTTCCTAGGAAATCAGCCATAAATTGTGCTGACATAGCATTACAAGGTATAAAATAGTGCTGCATTTTCAACCACCTTTGATTATTAAAGCATGCTGTTCTGCAATGCTAATTTGACTCTAGCCACAAGTGTCAATGGAGACCTTAACAGGCCTGTGGTTCAGATCTGTCATGCACGGAGTGTTAACTACTATGGGGAAGATGATTTTAAACAAACCAAAGACTCATAATAAACATGAACCTCTTGAATTCCATTGTTCCAAGTAAATGTAGATCTTCGCTTTGGGCTACTACTATCTCATGTTTACACTGATCTTTGGGTTGCATTTGCTGAAATGCAGGTAGTTTAGAGTAGACTCACATAAGGAATGTACTGCCAAGGTCACAATCCGTTGCTGTCACAAAATGAACGTTGTATGTTCATGTCAGCAAAAACTGTAATGGAACATCTTGACAGCCTACTTCTTTTCACCTGGTGCTTCCAATGTCATCAGCTGCCATATAGCTGGCTATAAAACAACTACAACAGCACACCTATGATACCAGAGTAATATCACCGTGGTAAGAATCTTAATTTCTATTTTAAAATATAAGCTCCTCATTTTTAATTCTGTCAGGTATGGTTTTAGGTTTGCTGCACCCAACAGTAAAGCTGTGACTACCTGAAAATATGTCCAGTACAAAACACAAAGCCAGCACAAGTAAGCTCTAGTGCACATATTGAGACTCACAGATGCTTGGATAAGACTGTTGTAAACATTCACTATTAGCCCTTGATAAAAACTGTTTCATAATTGGAGTCTGGTGATGTAATAAGAGCAATTTGTATTATCTTACAGAAAGAAGTAATTTGAACAAAAATGTACTTTGATAAACAACCTTTTTTGGCTGAATCTGAAGCATTTTAGTATTAATGCAAGTTAACCTTTTTATTTTAAATTTACTTGTGGGGTAAATTGAGAGAAATTTTAGTTCTTGGAAAAAATTAATAGCAAGATTTAAGAAGCTGCTACTAAATCCTAACTGATTTTTAAATGAGTATATAATCTTAAAATTACTAAGCAATGGTACCTTACATGTTCTCAATGCAACCAGATGCTTTGCTGAAGCGCACATTATTGTGCTCCAACATGAAAAGCTGAAACATCACTTCTCATAGGCACTGATTCTGTACAGAGTTTCAGCGGGGCTCCATCTAGGCACAAGTCCACTCATGCCAAGCTCCTTGAAGGATGGCCTTCTTTCTCTCTCTAAAAAGCAGCAAATAGCTTGCAACAAAATCAATTAGAGAAATAGAGCAGCTCTAGCACTAATTACTTGATTGACATTCAAGAAAATATGTTAAAATAGCAAGATTTTTAAGTCTGCATTCTCCTTGTTGGCACAGTCAAATCTGAGGTTGTTTTATTAAAAAACAAGGTGCCAAGGAAAAAAGCTGATGTTCTGATCATTTCCTCCTGAGGAAAATGAGATGCAGCTGGCAACAGAAAAGTTATAAGAACTTGTTATTTTATGTCTTTCCTATCATAAAACCCTGAACCATTAATAAGCATTGTTTTCTGCAGTTGCTCCCCTGAAATAGGACTGAAAAGAGCTGACTGTACAAAATTGCTCTCCCTTGCTTTAGTACATCAAATTGCAATCTCACTTTGTGAAATGTTATTGAAAATGGTTTGCACCTAATCTACATTCAAACATTTTGCTAAAACATTTTCTACAACTGTTCAATATTTCATATAGCACAGACATGTTTTTTTTGATCCAGCCCTACAATCTCTTATTCATGCAGGTAGTCTCCTCCACATGAACAGCTCGCAACTCGACAAGTTTCAAAGAGGTAGTCATGTTAGCCTAGTTCAACAAAACAAATAAGGAGTCCTGTGCCACTTAAAAACTAACAAATTTAGTCTCAGTGCCGCATAATTCAGGACAATAAGCCAAGTTGTGTAACTATAACCAGTGCTAGTAAAATTACCAACTTCAGGTCACAAACAGGACATGGGGAAATTAACAACCCAAAACAACTTTTTGAGATCTTAACTGTGGAAAAACTTGCTCTCAAAAGTAATGGCTCTAAGCCAGTGGTTTTCAAACTTTTCTTCTTAAGCCTCATTTAAAAGAAATCATTTGTGCCCACGACTCAACAAGTAAGTCTTTGAGCAATGCATTCCAGCCTTTCGGTGGTGGCAGCAGGGGCCAATGCAACCCAGTACTGGGTCTCAACCCATGGTTTGAAACCACTGCTCTAAGCTACTGCGCCACATCCCAGTGCTCCAGTACTGTGATTTCCTGCATTTGTTTGGCATGCCAAGAATGCATTTTACTGGAAGAGAGAACTTAAGCTTAACTTCAAATTCAACTGGACCAGCTGAGCACATATATCTTTCAGAACGTATCTGTTTACAAGCTGAGTAATTCCTATGAAGTTAATCACCACAGGTATTCTCAGGCACTTAGGCCAGAGAAAACAACTTGAAAAGGCAGAACTTGTTCAACTGAATCTGGTACTCCCTTACGACCAGTTATGAGATGCTGTTGAAACATAATATTTTACAAGTGTAATCTCTTATGTGTATATATTATATTTTTTAAATCCCTAAGACTCTAAATGCAAGACGACAGACTTTTGGGGAGGGGGCGTGTCTTCCTCTAAGAAAAGTCAGCAGTCTGAATCTCTGTAAATGACAAGGTAGAAAGCAATTTCTTCTCTTTCTCTCCAAAGGAAATGTAAGCAAGTTCATAGTAAGACATTACTCTAGTAAATAAAGTCTGTCTCTATTATGCTACTATGTGGCATATCAACTGCCAACCAGGTCTGTTTACCTTGGACAGCGCAAACTAGTTAAGGAACACTGAGTGATGCACAAGAACAGAAACTCTTTATTCCCTTGTGGGTAATTAACTTTTATGTTCACACAATGCAATTTCCAGAATCTTTCAAAGAATGGATCACATCTGGTGCAATTATTCTGCATATTTAATTCTCCCTGAGTTTCTGAATGTCAGAAGCACAATATGCACAAAGCCAACGGGCACCCAGCAGGGCCCCTTGGACATTCAGGTCCCGATTCTGCAAACTGTTGCACAAAAGCAGAACCCTGCACCCACAATAATCCTCAGTCACTTCAGAGATGCTACCTGCAGGCATAGATGACCACCCACACGCAGTCAATTGCAGAAGCATAGTTTTATTCTACGTCCTGCCACAGAAATTCTGCTACCATAAGGGAGCACTATGAACCAGTCCCATGTGATCTACTTTTTGGTTTGGAGCTGTGGTATTCGAAAAATCTGAGTCTTTCTCTGGCATTAAGAAGGCAGTAAAGGGGAGGACCTTCATTCCAAAACCAAAAAAACACCACCACTAGGGAACTGAAGTCAAAATTAATACATATATTTCAGTCTAGAATCAGGTTAACTTTATAAGGGTGAGTCTACAGATGTCTATCAACTGAACACAAGTGGCCTTCTATAATAAAAAGAAAGATTATGAACAGCACAAGCACATGAATATCTTTAAATTCATCAACAGTGAAAGAAAAAATCTATAATGCAGTATCAGAAAACAACTTTCTAATACCACATGATTTTAAGACAGCTGACTAATTTCTTAAAAAATTCAGTTACGTGGCTTATGTTGTACTCAAACTCTGCTATATCACTGTGTGCTGATGTATAGGGAATATTTAAAAGCCGATCAAAGTAAAAATCAAATAAAAATTGTTCTATTTAAGAAATGAGGGCAGCTGAGATTGGAAATTAAGTATTAAATTGACTAAGCATTTTAAACACTGATGAAGCAATGTCAGGGCCTCTTCCCTCAAACACTGGTACTGAAGTGCAGCGCTTATAGCAACAAGCAGTGCTACTGACTTCAGTGGGATTAATCCCGGTCGAAAGAACAAGCTACAGTGCTTCCAGAACTAGGCCCTGATTTTCCATGATCTATTTCTTCAGTGTACATATCTTCATAGTTAAAGTATAATGACCATCATTTTCATCCAATTCTTCTTACAAAAATAAACTGTCTTAATAAAATAAAATTGAATTAAATAAAATTAAACATGTTTGATAAATTGTGTGCTCTATCAAGATATAAAACATAGTGCTTCTTTATAAAGGCTTTAATTCAAAATACAAGTAAAGAAATTCTCTCTCAGTTTACATTATTGTATATGTACAAATATAAAATACATGCAAATGTATTGGTATCTTACTCTGTTTACTCTTTCACTGATTTTTATTTAATTTTACTTCAGACGTGGCTACACCTATATACATTAAATTTATTATTTTCACCTTTTGTGTTTAAGACTGAAAAAATCAATTTAAAAGTTTCATTATCATAAAAATACAAGCATTTGCACTTAGTCAAAGTGAACTTTGAGCAGGTATTTCACAAATGTAAGTTTCAGTAATTAAGTATTATTTGGAAAAAAACAAGTAATGTAGGCAAACATATGCAGACAAAAACTAACAATACCACCATACAGACTGATATGCAAATGAAGTGTCCACTGTAAACAATAATAAAGTAAATGTGTTTTACTGGGGATCATAGGATTTATTATTATTACTTGGAGCCTTTCACTGAATAGTGTTGTTAGGATAAGACTGAATGAAACAACTACACACATTTCCAGTAGCATAGGGGGTTTTATCCACAACACAGACCTTTGCACAGGAGAACTGGACTAATGCAAAATGTTTCCAACTGTTGAAATGAAGCTAGTTTTTTGTTTACTTCCTTGTTTATGAACCAGCACCATCCACATCAGCACAGCTTGCAGAGCAACACTTTGTTAACACTGCTGAGTCCAGAAGAGGGAGCTCAAATACTATTCTGGCTGAGATCCCTTAAACCCTAGTGACTTAAAAATATGTATTTATAAATAAAAACAGCTAGAATCCAGGGAACATCTCCAACTGGATTAAAACCACCCTTAAAATCAGGTGACATTCTGAACCTAAACTGATATTTTAGACCCTGAATTTCCTGACATTTGAAAGTCCATACACAACTACCAACATTATTTGATTTTTTTCATACTCTAATATTTTGATCCATAACACCTTAAAACAATAAACTAAAGTCTTGAGGCACCTTAAAAACTAAAATGTCTTCAGGCATAAGATTTCATATGCTGCTACCCACTTCATCAGGTGCATGGGTTTTAGCCTACATGAAAGCTCATGCCTGAAGAAATCTGTTAGTCTTTAAGGTGCCATAAGGCTTTTGTTGGTTTTGCTACAAACTAACATGGCTACCCCTCTGGAACTTATCGCTTTAAAAAATGGAATAAATACTTTAATATATTAAAGCTGCTACTCCCTATTTAAGATGATCTCATACAGTGGCAAGCATCATCAGTCTGTGCTACAGAAGATGCTTTGTGCGGAGACTGATGTGGATACTCTACTCATCAAAAGAAAGCAGTAACTGGTAGAGGCAAAGCAATTGGAAGTTCATGCCCTGTTCCCCTCTCTTGCAAAATAGGAGCTCTTCACAAGAGTGTCACTCCCCTACCTTAAAACCAACTCCCCCTACTCTCTCTTTAGAATCCTGAAATCCACAATAAAGAGACACTCTTTTCACTCAGTTTGGTGAGATGGGGGGGTCACACGGTCCCTGCAATAACCACACAACAGTCCCATATACAAGGTGCAATTCCATTTGAGATCACTTCCAAAGCGGTAGCTGTCTTAGTCTAGTTCAGCAAAACAAGCAAGGAGCCCCGTGGCACTTTTAAAGACTAACTGTCCCCATGAACTCTGCCTGACACTAAAAAAAAAAGAAAAGGAGAGAGCAAAAACCCAGGATGGGCCTTCCCACTCCATCAAGGTGAGGCTAAGTTACCCTTAAAATTAAAACAATTTAAATTTCAGGGGAAAAATATCTTTCTGCTGAGGAAAAAAAATAAATCAAGATTTCTCTCTTTCATATCTAAAATACTTGGGTAAGAACAAGAAAATGCCCTGGCTTCAAAAAACCCATTGCATAAACAGTTGGAAGACTACCAAGTCAGAAAAGCATTAGTGTGTTTATGCACAAGGCTCACCATAGCAGTAGCTCATTGCTTCTGCTATGCCCAGTAACTATTAGACAAGATGGCAAACACGTTAAAAAGACAATTACTAATAATGAAAAAACAACAGAAATTTTGGGTAGGTTCCACAAATTGAATCAGAATAATGCATTTTCAAACTGACAGCAAACTGTGTGGTTGCTAAGTGAAATTCTGAGCAAGCAACAAGATTGTGCTTAACCCTTTTTACATTGCATTTTAAGCACAGATGAAATCATGCAATAAAAAAAAAAAAAGTCCTCAAAGGAGACATTTTGCTCAGCTATTTAGCCAAAATTTCCATCACTTCAGAACCCAGAATCCTGAAACAAGTTATTCAGCTTAACTCACTTTCTCAATGGAGATTTTCCTTGAAGTAAAGATCACTTCCCTCTGCAAAATTCAGAGTGGGATTTTGTCCACCAATATTTGGGTGCTTTTTGGATCTGAGACTGTGATTTGTACCATCTTTATCTTATATCAATATCAACCGTGAATGCTCACTACTGAATGTCATTTTTCAATGTGCACATTTGAAGTAGATGTTTCAGGGATTGTCTCTGAAAAATATCTAAGTCTTCAGAAGTATAAAGAGGGCTGAAAATACAAGGTTGTGTTTGTTTAAATAGATGCTTTACAAAGCCTAACTTGCCAAACTCTACCAGGACAACAGCAACATTGGGAATAAGAGACAATTCAGATAACTGCAAATGCCACTAAACTGCTCTCTGTATACACTTAACTAACACAAGGCATTAACAACACACGGCATCCTCTACGAAATGTCAACAAATAGTTCAGTGTGAACAGAATCACACCACAGAAAGACACTACCAATAAAAATAGTATGTCTTTATTATTATATAGTCAAGGTGGGTGACATGATATCTTTTACTGGAACAACTTCTGCTGGTGACAGAGAGAGCTTTTTTAATTAAGCCAAATATTTATACTACTCTGACAACAAGCAATATAAAGCAATACAGCAAATTCAATGTGTTCTGCTGTTCCTTTTCACATTATAATAGGCCTTCAAATAGGTTTGCATATATTTTTTTAAAAACTTAAATCAGCATCAAAAATGTTGACACACACAGGTAACCTGAAGGTGCTAATGGACAGCTCTCTCTCTTACTGAAGCATCACCAGAACTGAACCAGAAAAATCCACAAGCAGTCCAAAAAGCACGCTGATGTTTCTGGCAGGCACTGAACATTTATTCACTGTACTGCAATTTCTAATTATGTGCTTCTCAAAGACCACACAAGACAAGGAGGAGCTGGAGGTGCATTAATTAGCACAGAGAACAATTAAAACATAACAGGAAAATGACTGGTGATGTTAACTCCATGCACTCACTCCGTTTCTTATCAGTACGGTAATACAGGTGCCTCCTCCACACCTTTTGTGTCAACTCATCCTGCACAATATCTAAGTTCAGCTGCAGGCTACTCAGATCAGGGACCGAATTTCTCCACATTTTGTAAAGCCAAAGGAAGCTCTCAGCACTCTCAGAAGGTAGCAAGAAAGCAATACACGCTTACACTGAAGAATGGCAAGGACCAGACTATAAACTCTGCACAGGACCAAAGGCAAACCCAGAAGGGCCCTGAGCCTCGACGGTGCTATTTCACGACCACTAACAGATAGGAAGCTTGAAAGCTGGCTCACAATCCCCCGGACTGCACGCCCACACCATGGTCCTCTGACCTCACACACGCTCCCTCGCACAGGGATGCGCACAGCCCCCCGGCCACTGCTCCTACCCGGCAGTAACCGTCCGCTCCTGTCCCGCGAGCGGGCATCTTAGCAACCACCAACAGCCGGACAGGGCGATGGGGCCTGCACAACCCCATGCCACAGATGCGACTGGGAACCCCTCCACAGGCTCTGCTGGGTGCTACCAGCCCGCAGGGGGCTCCCGGCATGGGGGACTCAGCCTGGGGAGGCTCGCTAAGCCAGGCCCCTCTCCGCTAACTCCCCCCCGAGAGAGTCCTCAGTGGTCCCTCCCCACCCCACCCCACCCCACCCCACCCCACCCCCACAAAGAGCCCTCAGTGGTCCGTCCCAGTCCCCCCCAGGAGAGGGGCCCCGTGGTCTCTCCCCGCCCCCGCAGCAGGGGAGTCTCAGTCGGCCCCTCCCCCGCAGCATCCCCCAGCCCGAGGGGTGTAAAGGGGCCCGGCCCGGCCCCCCGAGGTGGCGACCCCGCGCGCGCTCACCCTGTGGGCCCGGGTCAGGCTCAGGTCCTTCATGACCTCCTCGAAGGCCGCCGTCTCCTCCGCCTGCTTCTGGTTGTGCAGCGCGATCTTCTCGCTGAATTTCCGCGGGTTGTTCGAGGCCGCCATCTTCCCCCGTCCGCATCCCCCTCCCCGGCCCGGAGCGGAGGGGGCAGGGCGCATGCGCGAGGAAAGGGGCGGGGCGCGGGGGCGGGGCACCGGCGCGCTCGCGTCCGAACGGAGCGAAGCGAGGCCAGTGCGCCTGCGTACGCGGCGCGAAATGCAGTAGGCGGCATTGCGCAGGCGCAGGAGCGGGGCTCTCCTGCCTGAGCCTATTAGTGGCGCTGGCCCTTTAAAGATGGGCGGGGGGAAGAGAAGAGCAGGTCGGGTGCGCTACCCTCCGTGCGCATGCGCATCGAGCCTGGCTGTGCTCCGTCTGTTCCCACGTCTGACTCCCACCCACTGAGAACAAATGGGCGGGGGGCACCTCCCTTGGTCCCCCCCCAATCTGTCCCAATTCACCCCACTCTCCCTGCTCCCCAACTCTCCCTTAGTCACTCACCCCCCTCCCAGCTGCTCCCCATTCCCCCACCCTGGGTGCTCCTTGCTCCCCCAACTCCTCCCCAGCCTTCGTTGCCCCCCTTTTTCCCCACTCCAGCCTTAGCTGCCCCCAAACCCCCACCCTTATCAGAAAAACGTGGAAGAGAGGCCTAGGGGCATCCTGAATGATCAGGAAGCAGGGGGTAAATAACCAACAGTACCCTACCACATGGCTTTTAACTTCATCTTTAAACCTAGTTCATTAATTTTAGGGGCCTGACTCCTGCCTGTGTCTGAGGAGTGTGGCCGACATGAGTTAATTAGAGATAGTGAGCTGGGTTTTGTTACAGGAAGGACAGGCTGCCACTGACTCACCCAGGAGCGTCTGCCAAGTCACTCCACCTCCCTGTGTCCAGTCCCCCCCCTTGTAGGAGCAATAATGATACTTATCCACTGCTGTAAAACTCCTGGGGATGGCGGCATGAAATTACGCCTCTGTAAGCACAATATATCACTATTAACAGCCAGGTAACAGTTCCATTTGCTACCCTGTGGTTCATTTATAACATAGTCACATGTTGTATTATTGAACAGCAAACTGAAGTTAAATACAGCCCATCAGAGTAAATGGAATGGACAGGAACAAGATATTAACAGTGAGCCTGCTGCAGAATGGATCTGTTGTGCTAAATGCATGCAGATATTGTGACTGATTGAGTCTTGTTAACCACATGCATTTATTTTTGCTTGGGAAGGTCAGGAATGATTTGTAGAGTTTACCCTGCTCAGATAACTGATTAATACAAATGGGGCGATCACACAGCCAAAGCCCCAGATATCAATCTGCTCATAGTCATTTCAGATAATTAGAGCTAAAGACAAAACTTAATATAAATTCTTTTCTTCTGCTGTGATTAAACGGGAAGTGAAGGACTTTGGATGACCACTTGTTTAGATCTCATCCCAGAGGCAGCAGAACCTTTCACCTCTTCTGACCTTCTTACAAAGTGTGATGCAGAGGAACATGGGGCTTTCCCCCCACAACAGTATTTTTCTCATGGCTTTGGCTCCATAGTCCTGTGACGTGTTGGGTGAGTTACAATGCCTAAATTCAGTTTTCTTCCAATTCTCACATTCCACAAGTTTCAAATAATTTGTTTAATGATCCCATGGTAATCCTGCTGGGACTTCCTAATGGGAATAGTTACAAAATAAGAATGAAAAATTAGCCTCTCAGCTGGTAGTAGCTACTTGGCTGGTGGTAGCCTCTTAGGGGAAAAAAAGAAAATCATCTACCCATAGACTTAAAAAAAAAAAATGTGGGAGGTAGTGGTTATGAAACATTAGAACATCAATCACATACCAAATAAAAAAAGCAAGGAGTCTTGTGGCACTTAAAGACTAACATTTATTTATCGCATGAACTTTTGTGGGTGACTGTCCCACTTCGTCAGACGCTTTGAAGAGGGAGAACTTACAGAATTGGATGAAAATAAATGCAGGGAAGTGAAAGACATGGGATCAGGTCATACTGCAACAGCAAATCAGAGCATTTGTAAGGATTCAAACTCCAGGAGAGAGCATACAAAGGAAGGGTGAAGTCAAATTACCTGTTATAATGTGAAAAGAATCCATAGTCATGATTCAGCCCTGCTTTCCACACAATTTAATGTGCATATTAGTTCAATTTCAGCTGTTTCTCTTTGAAGTCTTGATGTCCCATTGATTTTCTTGATGGCCATTGTCAACAAGTCATCAATGGAGTGATTAGGAAGATGGAAGTGCTCAGCAACTTTTAGTGTGTGTGTTGTGATTTCTGATATCAGTTTTGTGTGCATTTAATCTTCTGTGTAAGGATTGTCCTGTTTGTCCAATGTATAAGGCTTGGAGGCATTTCCAGCACATGATGGCATAAATCACATTAGTGGATGAGCAGGTGAAGGACCCTTTGATGGAGTAGCTGGCTTGATTAAGGCCTATGATGGTGTCTTTATGCAGATATGTGGACAGAGCTGGCAGTGTGGTTTGTTGCAGGGATACGTGCCTGCTTTAATGTTTCTGTTGTTTGGTCTGTAGTTGCTGGTGAGTATCTGTTTAAGGTTTGGAGGTCTTCTGTAGGCAAGGAGAGGTCTGTCTCCCAAGGCTAGAGAGAGTGAGGGGTCATCTTTTAAAATAGGCTGGAGGTCCTTAATGATCTGTTGTAGAGATCTTACTTGAGGGTTGTATGTGGTGACCAGTGGCATTCTATTGTTTTCTTTTTTGGGCCTTTCCTGTAGTAGTTGACTGCGGGGTACCCATCTGGCCCTGTCAATCTGTTTCCTTACTTCTCCAGGTGGGTACCATTGTTTTAAGAAAGCTTGATAGAAATCCTGAAGATGTCTGTCTCTCTGTCTGAGGGATCAGAGCAAATGCAGTTATATCTTAGGGCTTGGCTGTAGACAATAGATCATGTGGTGTGTTTAGGATGGAAGCTCAAGGGATGTAGATAACTATACCGATCAGCAGGTTTTCGGTATAGAGTGGTATTGATGTGTCCATCCCTAATTTTGTACTGTAGTGTCCAGAAAGTGGATCTCGTGTGTGGAGTGTTCCAGGCCCAGTTTGATTCTGGGGTGGAAATTGTTGAAATCTCTGTGGAAATCTTCAAGGGCATCCCTGCCACCGGTCCAGATGATGAAGATGTCATCAATATAGCATAAGTAGAGGAGAGGTGTTTTGGGATGAGACTTGAGGAAACGTTCTAAGTTGCCCATAACTACAACTACACACCTAACAACAGAAACATTAAAGCAGGCACATACCCCTGCAACAAACCGTGCTGCCAGCTCTGTCCACATATCTGCATAAAAAAAAGCAAGGAGTCTTGTGGCACTTAAAAACTAACAGATTTATTTATCGCATTAAGTGCCACAAGACTCCTTGCTTTTTTTCCTTTACTAAACTAACACGGCTGCCCCGTTGGAACATATCTGCCCTAAAGACATCATCATAGGGCCTAATCAAGCCAGCTACTCCATCAGAGGGTCCTTCACCTGCTCATCCACTAATGTGATTTATGCCATCATGTGCCAGAAATGCCCCCAAGCCTTATACATTGGACAGACAGGAGAATCCTTACACAGAAGACTAAATGCATACAAAACTGATATCAGAAATCACAACACACACACTAAAAGTTGCTGAGCACTTCCATCTTCCTAATCACTCCAATGATGACTTGTTAACAATGGCCATCAAGAAAATCAATAGGACATCAAGACTTCAAAGAGAAACAGCTGAAATTGAACTTGTATGCACATTAAATTGTGTGGAAAGCAGGGCTGAATCATGACTATGGATTCTTTTCACATTATAACAGGTAATTTGACTTCACCCTTCCTTTGTATGCTCTCTCCTGGAGTTTGAATCCTTACAAATGCTCTGATTTGCTGTTGCAGTATGACCTGATGCCAGGTCTTACACTCCCCTGCATTTATTTTCATCCAATTCTGTAAGTTCTCCCTCTTCAAAGCGTCTGACGAAGAGGGACTGTCCCCCATGAAAGCTCATGCGATAAATAAATCTGTTAGTCTTTAAGTGCCACAAGACTCCTTGCTTTTTTTGCTTTACTAGACTAACATGGCTGTCACTTTGGAACATACCCAACAAAACAGACAGAGGACAGGTAAATATTTGCTTACCTTTTTTACTCAACATATATTTGCCTACAAAAAAAATTAAAGGCACATCTGTCCAATTATTCCTGAGTATTAACATATTGAAAAGACCAGGCCTGTCCAACTTAATAAAATCACTAGACATAACATTAGGGCATTGTAATGAATTAACAGCCTGCTACACAGGAAGACTGCTGTCCCTATTCCTGTCTCTCTCTAAACAAAAGCTACCTGTTGTACTACTTGTTTTGTTTATCCTGATATCTACATTGCAAGCACTTGTAAACTTGTTAAAACTTCTTAAACAATTTTTTAAAAATTTGTTATATTTCCTTTCAAAAAACCCCTCACATTTATTTGCTTCTGGAGTCTCTCACCCACTCATAACTGCACATTGTGGGGTGTGGGTGGTATCTGGCCAGCAGCTGAGAGCCTGGTCTGGAAGACAATATAAATCTTCATTGCATTAAGGCTCTGGAAAGAAGGCAGTTCAATTCAATGCCAGGTTTCACCCTTCCCTCTGCAAATGCTATGCTGAGTATTTGACAAAATGATGCACTGATGCCATGAATGTTATTTATACATCTGCCCATCTCCCTCTTGAGCACAGCTGGGCCATACCAGACACTGGTCTCACTAGAAAATGCAACAGGGACCTCCCAGATGGCAGATATACCTAACTCATCCCTCTACCTACACCTTTTGTACTCAAAGCACCTTTGAGATTAGGACCAGAATGCTGAGGTTGGCTCTGAAGCTAATGGGGAGTTAGTGAAGCACAGGCTCTAAAAGATTTGCACCAGAATCTGTTGCAAAGGTGGCCCTGGTTTAGATGCACACTACTGCAGGTAGCAGTCATTACAACAGTCAAACTTGAAAAAGGTGACCACCTCCTTGTGTCATTTGCAATCCCTAGTGCTGGGATGAGGGCCTCTCAGCTTGCCTGGTGGGAGGTTTCAAGTTACATGGAGCTACAGTTTCTTGTATCTGACCTCTGTCTCTGTATAAATTATAATTTAGTACACTGATACCAGGGCTGGCTCTACCCATAAGCCAATAAGTTGCTGGCAACACTAAGCTCCAGCGCACAGCTCCCCTGCTCTTTGCCAGCTCACTCTGCCCCCAGGGCAGGAAATGGCCAGCCCATGGGGTGGACTCTGCTCTCTCACCCTGCCTCTGGGCTGTCCCTCCCCAACCCCAGGGTGGAACAGCCGGCCCAGGGGAGGGGCATGACAACACAGGCTTGCCCCTGGGTTGGCTATTCCCTCCCCCAGGGGCAGGGTGAGCTGGCCCAGAGTGGAGCCTGAGTCTTCCTCCCCCCCCCCCCCCGATGCAGGGGGGCCAAATCCATACCTGGCTCGGGGGACCACAGCCCCTTGAGCTGGCCCTGACTGATGCATCATTTTTAATCTTGAAGACACTAGCTTTCAAGGAACTTGACAGAGCTTGCTTCAATCACTCCTGAAATGAAGCCTCAACAATCCCTATTGGGCTGATGGATCTTAGGCCAGGGCATGTTAGACAGATGGCAACTTTATGACTCAGCAGCAAGGCCAAAGGAACGCTGTGGTTTGTCTAGTCCAGTGGTCCCCGACCTTTTCTCTGTTGTGGCATACCTTGAGGCCTTCAATTATGCCGTGGCATGCCTACCATGATAAATTCATGAATATTCAAATCAGCTTATGAATATTCATGAACCACAGCACCCTGTTTTGGGGGCTGCAGCCCTGGGAAACCTCCCCCCAGCAGGGGCCACCACCAGCGGCTGCAGCTCCAGCTTGGGGGACTCTTGCAGCACACCAGAGGAGTTGCGGCACACCGGTTGGGAACCACTGGTCTATTCCATAATCCTGTTTTGGTCTCCCATGTCAACTGCTTCAGAGGAAAGGTGCAAGAATTCCACACAGTGGACAATCCTGAAATAAATAGCTCATAGGAGGAAATCATTGCTAGCCCCAAACAGTTAGCAGCTGGCTTATGCTCTGAGATGTGACAGTTTGATCCTTCATATCTCTTCCATAATGTAACTGTGGATGTTCTGGTTAGCCATGAAATCACCTAGCCTTTTGTGAATCCTATGGAACACTGACTTCAGTGATGTCTTGTGGCAGTAAGTTCCAGTAATTACTTTTTCCGCCCAGAGCTCAGGTATCTCCCTGCAGGGGTGTTGCTGGTGCTGGGCACCCCGGGGCACATGCCCCGAAGCCCAGCACCAGTGCCCCGGATCTCTGGCCCAATTGAGCCAGAGATCCGGGGCCTGGCCACCGGCAGCCATGGCAGCCCCGTCCCCAGCCAGGGATCCAGGGCCTGGCCACCAGCGACCACGGCAGCCCTGTCCCCAGCCGGGGATGCGGGGCCCGGCCTCCTGCGGCCTCTTCCAGCCCTATCCCCGGCCCGGCTGCACGCGCTGGCAGTGGCCCCGATCCCAGCCAGGGATGTGGAGCCTAGCCACTCATGGCGAAGCCAGGCCTTGTCCCTGGCCAGGGGGCGTGGCCTGGTGGCTGGTGGTGGGGCTGGCAGTCCAGGGGTGGGTCCTGGGCCCGTGCCCCAGGTCCCTCCCCCAGCCAGCGATGCCCCTGTCTCTGTATCAATTTCAAAGTGGATACCTTTCCTACCAGCCCCCAAACAGATGTACAGAACAAGAATGAACAAAAAGAAAAAGGATTACTCACCATGTGCTATAACTGGAGCTTCTAGATGTGTGGTCACTATCTCTTGAGTCCTTCATGACCCTGCCAGCAGGTTCGATACTTTGAGGATCTTGAGGGGCAATTACCGCACCAGGGGAGTACAATTTAATCTTAATTAAAGCCGAATATTAATACAAAATTAATTGTGAGATGGATGTATATGAGGTTTGTCACGGCTTTTTACAATGGGGGTTTGTCAAATAAACTTAACTTTATGGAGTGGAACAAGTTGGGGGACAATGGGTGTTCTCAAATTTGACTTAACCCACAGTTATAAATTGAATCACAGTGACTTAAAATATGTTCTAACACCATATAGACAAAAGGGGGTACAATAGAATCTCAGTGTGCAGCAGTAGCAGAGAAGAGTGAAAACCAGTGGGGAAGCAGGAATTTTAAGGTTGGCACAGAGGGAGGCAGAAGGGGGCTGCGCGGTGGGGAAAAGGGGCAGCAGGAAGCAGTGGCAAGGGGGGGGTGCCGTTGGGTGGGGAGTGGCCGGGACAGGGAGAGGAGCCGCGGGAAGCGGCAGGGACAGGGAGAGGAGCCACGGGAAGCAGCAGGGACAGGGAAAGGAAAAGGGAAAGGAGCAGAGGGGAAGTCAGAGCACATGGGGGAATTCAAAAAATAAAGAGGGGACAAGGAAAGTTTAAGAAAAGTTTATTTAGCTCAGGGGAGTCACAGAGGGGAAGGCAAAATGACCTAGCACAATAACTCTAAGGTTTACAAACTAAATGAAGCAATCTTACAATCTATCCTAACACTTCTAAGGCTTACAGACTAAACTGAAACAATGTTGCAACTCAAAGTAGTACTTAAAGGTATCCTAAGTTCAAACACAATTAGAGGGGAGAGACATAACAAGCAATACAGAGCAGTGGCAAAGAATTGGAGACACAGGAACTTTTTTAAACAGTGGAGAGTGAAACAGCAATTAAAAAAAAGGAGAAGCCAGAAGGCAAAGGACAAGCCTGCTCTTAGGAGCGTCGGCTTGTTGGAGCTGGGGGAGAGCAATGGCAAAAACAGCAGCCAAAGAGGAGGTAACTTATTTTAAAGAAAGCTGCAGGGGCAGGCTCTTACCAATTCCACCAGCAGCAGCAGCAGCATTACAAGCAGGAGAGAGAGAGAGAGAGAGAGAGACGTTACTCGGACGGCAGTTTCAATCGTGGTACACTCAGGGGAGAACTTGTGAGGGAGGAGGTCAGTGTCTGGGTGATCAGGCCAGGCAGGATGTCAGGAACCGTCCTGCTGATCACCCCAAACCCTGGGTTTTGAAACCATTTGTTTCCTGCCAGTGGCTATGATTGGCCACAGTTTGCTGATTACAGGTAAGGCGGGAAACTTCAGGTGAGCATGACTCATGCCTTCACCATCTCACAGATCTTAAAATTTGGGCAGTGCCCACCTACACCTAGCCCTGTAGAAATCAATTGGGTGTCAGCGGCCATTCAGTTGAAGGGGCCATCTGCTCCACTTCGCATACTTAACTGATGGCCCGGGAGGGGCGGCCATCCAATAACTTAATGGGCAACGGACACTTCAGTAGAGATTTCCTTAGCAAGTCCTATACATCCTTGTGCGATACACTGAGCCTATCAGGGCTGGGGGGGGCTCAGTTTCTTCTTTACCTTAACTTCCCACAGAGAGCAGTATGAAGGAGAGGGGAAGGAGGGCAGGTAGACCAGCACCCATATGGAGACACATCTTCAAGAACCACAGTTACTGCACAGAGTGAGTAAACCTTGTTTCTCCTTCACATAGTTTCCCAATGGGTGCTCCACTTCACTCCCAAGCAGGATCTCAACAGAGATCAGGGAGCATCAGAATTGAATCCAGAACTGGATGATTTAGTTGGGATTGGCCCTGCTTTGAGCGGGGTTGGACTAGCTACCTACTGTATGCACTGAAGCTCAGGTAGAGCCTCAGACACTGGCACATTTTTGCATAAGGTCATGAATGTGGCTTGCAAGCTGGTACGAACCACTATCACCTTGCTGGGGGGCTGAGCACGGGTTTCATCACAAAAAGCAATAATATACCCAGCGATCCACCTAGATGGCCTCTGAGTGCAGACAGCCTGGGCTGGGAATGAATGCTTAGACAACTTCCAAAACCGCTTGGTTCTGCCTGGATAGAAGGCCAATGCCTGCGCAACTGCATGGTGATGTGGAGACTGGTTTCCCAAGGCGGCCACCTGCCCTGAACATCAAGGTGAGTTCCCCATCCCAACAAGAACGCAGCTATTGTCACAGTGATTGTTGGGATCTGGATGAAGGAAAGCAACACTCCACACTCACCCTTAACAAAAAAAATAGCAACTATAAACAAGAACAACCACCAAGGAAGATTCTGGGCAGATGCTAAGGTGTTGTCTCAGATCTAAGTGGTGGAGAAGAAACAGAGGTCTGTTTTGACACACAACCCTCTATA
Organism: Podocnemis expansa; assembly: GCA_007922195.1. Taxonomy (NCBI): domain Eukaryota; kingdom Metazoa; phylum Chordata; order Testudines; family Podocnemididae; genus Podocnemis; species Podocnemis expansa. The sequence goes on along the minus strand of ML682020.1, from coordinate 5,849,226 downwards.
GGCTTGGGGCATGGCAGGAGCTTAGAGGACATGCGTACAGCCCTAGCAGAACCTGCTAAGAGCTTGAGAGGCACATGTGCACCTGCAGTAGGACCGCTAGGGATGCTGCTCAAAGAAGAATATTTCCAGTTGGTTCACGCTTGTTAACTTCCTTCTCACCCATCCTACTCATCAGCACTAAAGACAGCTGAAAACTGATACAGCACCCTGGCCTCACCACTGCTGCTTCCTTGCCTAGCTGACCATTTTAAGGGCAAACAAAACAGAAATGCTGTATCTCCTGCATTTATATTAGGGGCTCACAGAAAACAGAAGCACAAAGGAAGAAAATGTAGTGACTTTTTGAAGGTGGAGGGCCGTGGGTGTTTTTTTTTGGTCACATTGGACCTGGATAACTAAACAAATGAGACTGCCTGGAAAATCCATGCAGTTCCTGGGTTTGAGCATCTTAAATTTCACTAAGCCAGGGCCAGTGTAGAAAGTTGTTCTTTCAGCAGCATAACAAGTGTGGTCCCATTTTAGTGGTTTCCATAACTAGATTGCTGTCTTTGCCATACAAGTCTGACCTTCACTTGTCCTCTAAGTTTCAAAAAAGCTGTCTTTAGCGATTAAGTCCCATTTCAGCAAAGCACGTGAGCACATGCTTATTGTTATGTGTGCTTCTGGAACTTTGAAATATAATCTTAAGTGTTTTGGCAAATTGCAATGTGATTACTAACATGTTTCAGTGCTTTCCTAATCTTGGGCCTGGGCACCTCAAAATAGGTACATTTTCTAAGCAGCTTCTTAGGGTCCCCCTTACTAGGTATAGCTCATTCAGTCAGTCCCTATTTTCTGTTCTCTAGAATTCCCATCCAAAGCAGAATGTAGTTATTTGTTTTGCAGTATGCAAATAACAGATCCGCCAAACTACAAGTGTAAGTCAAAGCAGAGCATACCCACTGAACCCCAACCTGGGAAATGGAACACAACTTTTTGGTTATTTTAAAGGCTTCTACCTAAAACTCTCCCATGATGGGATTGACAGGGGTGAGGTGCCAACAAGATGGTGTTCAAGCCCTGATGTAACAGATGGAATATTTTCTATGCTAGTGCTAAAGCCTGTGATAAGGTTCACCTTTAGCTATTCCCCAACAGCTGCAACTCCAGAGGACAAACAGCTTTCACCTTGTCCAAAGCTGGCCAAAAAGTTTCAGATCCTAATAGGTGAAGCACAAACCCAGCACAACCACATGGTAAGCAAAGGCCAGCTAGTGCAGGTAATACAGGTTGGGTGGCCTAGTTTATACACGTAACAAACAAGCAATAAACATGTCAGGTTTGGGGTGGGGCAGCATTGTTTGTTTTCTGAATCCAGGATTTTTCATTTCCAGCTCCCCCTACTTAGGAAAACCTGCCCTTTAGGTAGATTTCACTAGTCAATCGTTTTACAATCCAGATCTCAAAGTGATGAGTGTTGACCATCCTAGACAGAAAGGTGCAGGGCAGAAAATTTCTCCTTAAGCAAACAGAATGCATTTCCATATATCCAGGGGATTAGAATACACCCATCACCATGGTATCTGACTGCCAATGTGCACATCTTCTTAGGAAACAGGTAGTATGTATGTCTAATGCAAAAGTCCTTTCCCTAAATTCTACCCCATGCACATGGCTTTGGCATACTGACTCCATTACTAAACATGTTTCTCTTCGTCAGCCCTCAGTGAAATCCACACATTTATTTATGCCTCAGTATCATAATGCTGCTGCAGCCGTTAACACGCTTACTCTCAACTCAAGATTTCCACTCAGCGAGATGAACAGATGTTGAATTGGTAACTCTGTGCCCTCCAAGCCTGCATGTTTAACAGGACTCCAGTGGAGTCTGTGATACTGGATTAGGGGGAAATGATGTGCCTAAGACAAAACAATGGCAAGCTCTGTTCATGCAGAGATGCAGAGCAGTGGTCTGGCTAGAAACTTATCAGATAACCATATGTAAAACACTTTGGGGGCCAATTCCAAAGCAATGAGACTGGAAGATACACATCATTAGTCACCTATGAGGCTACATTCTGCTCTGGTTACCCTAGCATTAATCTGTAGTAAATCCAGTGATTTCTAAGGAATTACTCCAGATTCAACCTGCACAGCCAGAAGCAGAATTTTCTCCTTGGTCTGCATAAGCAAGTGAAAAAAGGTTTTTTATTTTATTTTTAAGAAGCTACCAAAATTGCTTTGCCTAATTACATGACTGGAACCTGGGTGTGAAACTGCAGTGGTAAAGCTTCAGGGACCTAGCCAAGTGGCTCTTACATGCTCTCTCTGCAGTAAATAAACCTTAGAGACTTTTGCTGTAGCAGTTAGTCTGCTTTCCATTTCAATTTGCAACTCCAGGCTCCCAGGGCTGCCCATTCCTTGGGTACTAAATCTTCACCCTTTGTCTTACACACTGAATCTAATTTCAGGCTGCAGATGAAGCTAGTTTGTCAGCTGTATCTGAGCTGCTCCTTGCCAGGCTCCACAGCTCAGACCTCCGGCAGAGTTAGCACACTTAATGGAACACAGAGGGTTTGAACTGTCATGAAGTTAAAATCACAACTGGCCCATAAATATAGTTCAACTCCCTTCAGTTTAAATAGTCAACTAAAAAGTGCCAGACTTATGCTATGGCCATTCAGTCATTAGTTTGGAATCAGGGTGGAAACCAAGTCAGATCTAGGGGTCTGCAGTGAGAGTGCCAGTCCTAGACCATGTTTAAAATGCACAGCACAATGCAATAATCCCCACAACAGAATTAGGAGAGGGTGGTTTTCGTTAAAAACATTCCAGATCAAGTCTCTTCCCAAAGCAAATCACAGAAACAGAGAGCTGGAAGGGACATTCAACAGCAGAGTTGCAAACACCTGAAATATGGTCTAAAACAATGAGTCATCAGTGAAGGCACTTGTGGGAAAGCTCTCCTATCCAGCTGAAATACTGGGAAGGGCCCTGATGCTTTTAAATAGATTAATGCTTTAGATGCATTAAATAACACTCTTTCCTCAAGGCACCTGCAGTGAAACCCGGTTGACTCACAGTAAGAACAGGAGGTCTATCATAACTTACGGCAGTGGTTCTCACCTTTCGCAGGGTGCAACACACTTGGTGGCGCGTGTGACCTTATAGAACACTAGTCCACCACCCCCAGCAGAATCCGGCCATCTCCTCGGCTCTCTGTGACACACTTACTGCTGGTGGCAACACAGCAATGTGTCCCTACACAGTGGCTGAGAACTGCTGACTTACACCAGTTGGTCACTTAACAGGTCTTCCAACATCCATTACTTAAAAAGCCTTTTCCCAGGTTTATCAACATATGGTGTGTGATCATGTATTTTGAAAAAAGTAGTTAGATTTCAATCATTCACAATGTTTCACAGTTTTTCATCAGTCGATTTCAAAGTGCTTCATAAGGGAGATCAGTTTGATTATTAACGTTTTAATAGCATGGATACATTGGCACAGAATAAATCAGTAAAGGAAGTGATGCTGATGTAACAAAGAGGCATGGACTGCAAGATGTTCTTAGTAAAGGCTCTGGGACTCCTCACCTGTCTCCAAAATAGCCTAGATTTGCTGATTTTCCGAGGGCTCTGCAGGGCTTATCTGGCCTTGCAAGAGAGATGGATAGATTGAAGTACTGGCCACTGGACAGTTATGGGAGCATTTGAATAAATGTGCTGTGTCTTGCTGAGAGGGGGTAACCGAACACATTGCATTTTATCATTTTGTAGAATCAGTAGGGTTCTCAGACCTAGCAGAAGAGCATTTTTACTCATTCTAAATCAAAATAAAATATTCCCAGCACTCACACCCTAGCCTCCTAGTTTGATGGCAGGAATCTGTGCGAATTGTTAGGTGAGAATTAGTGAGGTCAGGAGAAACAAAAGTAAGGTTATAAAGCAGACAGCACTTTGATGCCACTGTCAGAGACAGACACCCCCCAGCACAATACATTGCTGAAAGTCCCCATTTTTCTTTACAATTTTAAGTAAGTTTTCAGGCCACAAAATGTGCGTCAACAGGGGCTATTATTGTGGTGGTGCCAAAAGCCTCTAATGGGATATGCACACGCTGTGCGTATACCTAGGACTAATGACATTTTGCTTTTACTGCTCCCCATCTGCTCCAGTGTATTGAAAAATGTGCCAAATCAGGTTTCTCCCTCAATGTTTATTGCTGCTTTGAATCTAACAAATGACTCAGAATGCAATCAAACATTTCTTTGGCTTTGTTCATTCACAGAGGGGAGACGATCCTGGTCCTATTGCTGTTCACACAGAAGGGCAGCTCTACAGCCAAATGTGGCCAATGAGGAGTTCTGACATTAAAAGTCCTTTCATTCCACCCCAGCCCACAATGAATTCTGAACAAATCTCTTTGCATATTTATACAGAGCCCAATACCAGTTGGAGGACAAGGGAAAGGTGAGAAGGAGGAATCTGCACCCAAACAGATCCATCCTACTCGTAAATAGGTAGGTAGGTGGTTTCTATAAAAACTCAATACCAGATGACAGATTCATAATTTTTAAAAAATGCATAGAGGAAAACAACCTTTTGCCCTTATTGAGTCCCTTTAAGACTCAAAGTTGTCAAACTGTACGTCCAGGGGGAAAAAAGCAAGATTATTGTCATCGAGACCCTGTATTCATATCCAGCAAAGGACCCAGGCTATTTTCAGGGTAACAGAGACTATGTATGGAACAGCTCAGAGCCATTAGTATGTGTTTACATGAGTAAAACAACTTTTATTACTGGTATGCAAGAGATCCCTTTTCACAAGAGTTCATCCAGTTTCTTTTAAATTAAGAACAACTCAAATTTTGACAGTTAACATTATGAAAAATAATTTTATTTTTAGATCTATCTAGAAAAGGAACATTCCATGAGCGCACACATGGTGCACAGCACTACTCTGCCAGCAGCCTCCAGGAGACAATCAGGTAGCCCACCCTAGCACCGATTCCATGGGGCAAAGGAAAGGGAAAACAGTAATCAGGCTAGGTTGGGAGGTATGGGACAGGCTACAGCAGGTTTGCTTTATTAATGCCCATTGTGGAATGGCTTTTTGTATTACTCTGCCAAGAAAGCCACTTTCCCCCAAAATTAATTCAAACCTATTTTTTTCCAAGGGTAATTTTAAAAGGATACCAAGAATGTATTCTGTCATAATTTCTAATGTATATTTCTCTTCTCCTCCCCTGCAACAATTTAATCACCACCTTGGATGCTTGAAATTAACCAAAAAAAAAAAAATCCCTTAGCTGCAAGCTCCAACCTCATCTATCATGCAACCTCTCTGGGTTGTTTATTGTAGGGTAGCTTGTGAGTACTAGGACTATGCACCTTGGTTTGTTATCAGAGGACTACTCTGGGGCCTGGATTGCTGATACAGAAGGAGTATTTACGGGAAAGTTTAAAAAAAATAAAGAAGAGCACTGAACTGTTCCTCTGGGAGGAAAACCCATGCAAAGTTACTTGTAATTTGCAAACAGGAAGAAAAAAGGCAGATTACATTTGGGATTAACTAACCTTTGATAGGCATACAGGTAGAATATTTTAATAAAAGGGTTTCCATTATTTTGTTGCTTTCATGTGTCTATTAACAAATTTTCTTTTCACATTTTGTCCATTATTTGGCAAACTGCCCTTTTCTGCAGTGTCTTTCATCCATCTGCAGCAATGATTGTCAGCACAAACATACACGCAACATGGGGTGAGTTAACTACTGCAGAACCAGCGTGTGGAGCATACAAGTTGTGTCTGGAATCCTGCAACAAAATAGGGGCTTTCCTTCTATTTATTCACCAGTGGGAAAATAAGGCATGAAGACCAGGAGCGTCGCTGCCCCGAGGACCCGGGGCACCGGCCCAAAAGCAGTCCCTGACCACAGGCCACACCCCCAGCCGGGGACAGGGCAGGGAGAGGCAACCACGGCCGCAGGGCCGCCCAGCAGAGCAAGGGGTCGGAAGCAGCCACCGCCACCATGGGTGGCCGGGCACGGAGGCAGGGGCCCTGGCACCGGGATTCGGGGCATGGACCCCGTGTGCCAGGCAGCAGCGATGCCCCTGATGAAGACAGAGAATTAAATTTTCACTAGATCATCTGATCTCCTGTCAAATTTGGGGCTTAGCCAAGTATCATGCATACTTATTGTATCACTTCATGACACACTTTAATGTATGTCATAGAGAAAGAGATCTCAAAATGAATTTGAGTTATGAAGCTCATGCTTCATCAGTTGGGCAGAGATAGGTGACCCAGACATTTTACACTCCTTATGGAGGCAACAGCTCAGCATATATAGAAAACCAGTACCTAATAGTTCCTCAAAAAGACTGCATACCCCATAAAATTAGAAAAACAATGAAGCCCATGGAACAGGAGAAACTTTTGATGCAGCAACAGGTCAATTTCCTTAGAAAACAGACCTGTCAAAAAGTATATATCTGAGAAGTAATGACCCTCTGTGTGCAGGAGACGAAATATGTTTCACACACTTCAACGTCCCCTGAAAATAAACCTCTAATGAAAGAATAAAGCATTTGGCGGCAACAGAACTTTACTTCTCACAGATTTCTGTTGTGGTAGGAACTGATGTTTCTCTTTCATAAATGGGGTTATGGGGGAATTTTCTAGCACCAGGAGAAGCACCACCTGGCTCTTTGGTTGTATTAAACACATAAAATTGGGTGAATTTGCTCAAAGAGGATGGAGATGTGGAAGACACAGTCAGTGGAGCCCTAGAAGACAGGACTGGGTGGCCTCTGATTACATCATCGGGATGCACAGAGCTAACACCACCATGCATGGTTCTTTTTTGCCAGGGACACCACACATTCTCTTGGCATTTGTGAAAATCATGCGCAGTTAGTTTTAATCAGAAGTGTGCTCAAGCTCCTGGTGAGCTGCCAACCCGACCCCTTGGTGTTGCAAAGTTTGGGGATCACAGTGAAAGGGGAGTTTTACTGACTAGGACATTATACGGTTCTCTGGAGGAGCCTCATTAAACTCTTTGGTGAAGAGCAAAAAGAATGGACACAGACCTCAGTGGTCAGAGATGAGCTGTATCCTATTAGACAAAAATGAAAGGAAAAAGAATTCTCCTACTGGGAAGTCACAAATGTGCTTCATAATCCAAACACCTCAGTTCTTCTAATTCCCAGCATCCCCTTATTGCTTTGGGAGGTCAGTACATTCCAAAGGTTTTGGTTTTGTTTGTTAAAAACAAGACGACAGCACAAATCTACACACACACTGTGAAACATGAATGAAATCACATAAGAAGTCATATAAACATCCCACAGTATGTAACAAACTCTCCTTGACCGTCACCACTTGCAATGCAGGACATCGTTAAAAAAACCACACAGTCAGAGAAATGCACCCTCTCCCCAAAACAACAAAAAGAGCCTCTTCCAGCTAAAGCATCTGGTAAGTGTAACCGCCCGACAAGTGCTTCTGAGGGAACGTGTTGCCAGAAACCTACAGAAGAGGAGGAGGGGTTTCCTGGAGAAGACAATGCCAGCTACATTTCGCCTTCCTTCCCGCACCCTCCCCCAAACAGAAGAAACAGACAACATTGTTTGCAAACAACGAAGAGACAATGCACAGTCCTGAGGACATGCAACACAAGAGAGGGGTTTCCAGACAGCATGATGGGTTGGACGCGGTTATCTCCGGGTTGTTGTTTGTGGCAGTATAACGGGAGCACATGCTATGCCAGCAAGAGACTCTGGGAAATGCAGGTCCCTTTCCCACTCATCTGTCTCTGTGTTATACACTTGTACAATGCTCGTGACATTGTTCAGGTGCCAGTTGTAGCCTCCAACAATATAGATCTTCTTTTCTAACAAACAACAACCAGCTTCCGACTGACCTGCCCGCATAGGGTTCACGGTTGTCCACTGGTCAGTTTCAGGAACGTAGTATTCCACAGCCAATACGTCAAAACAACGGTCAACGTGGTCCATGCGCCCTCCGAGGGCATAAATCCGAGTATTTGCACTGACCATAGCATGCAAGACTCTGGGTTCATTCATTGGGGTTTTAAACTCCCATTGATCTATTGTTGGGTCATAACAGTGTAGGGCTTTTTTGTCTTCCACTGATATTCCGTACCCACCTGATATGTACAGCTTGCCTCCCACCGTGGCCCCAGCATGCCCCCACGTCCTGCGTTTGAGGGAGCATACATAGGTCCACTCATTCTTTTTGGGGCAATACTTCTCCACGGAGGCCAGGCTGCCCGACCGGTTCCTCCCGCCAGTGGCATACAGCATGCCATACAAGACATTCAGCTGAAACTGTATCCTGTTCTCTTGCATGACCTGGATGCGCAGCCACTGGTTCAAGTGTGGGTCGTAACGGTAGCAGATATCGACAGCTCCCTCACCACTGCGGTACTGTAGATGTTGCCCCCCAACCACGTAAACAAAGTTATCAAGCACAGCCACACAGGCGTGGCTGCTGCCCACCTCCATCTCAGTGAGCTCCTTGAACTGACGCACATTGGTGTCCGGCAGGTAGTATACTTTGCCGCTCACAGTCCTGTCATTGTCTGTGTATGGGGTGCCACCAAAGGTGATGAGGGACAGGACGTCCGAGCGGATGGTGGTTCGAGGAGACTGCATCTCATGCTGGCGGAAGGGCAGGATCTGGTAGTTGAAAGCCTCCAGCAAATACTGCCGGCACAAGACATCTTCCACCATGATGTCCAGGGTCTGAACACTATCCACCAGCTCAGACGATTTCATGAGTGGGAAGCGAATATGGCAGAGCACCTGGCTGGCACTGGCACGGCGGGATGGATCATACTGCAGCCAGCGGATGGCAGCACGGAACAGGTCTATTTCACTGCAGCCCTTCAGTTTATTGCTCTGCAGGAAGAAGACGAGGCGCTCCAATGGCAGGTGGAGAAAGTCCTCTTCCTCTGAAATCTGAAGGAAGTGCCTAAAGGTGAACGCATCCACTGATTCCTTCAAGGAGGCAAGACTGAAGGTGGTGGCCATCTGGCCAATGTTAAGACACGTTTCAACACTCATAGCAGATTTCAGGAACTCTTCACAGAGCTCCACCACAGGCACCATCTGGAGGAAGACAGCAGCTCCCAGCACATCCTGAATACAGTCGAGATCCAAAGTCACTTCAGCACTATAAGCAAAGTCTATTATGTGTTTCAGTCCTTTTGCAGATACACCTTTCAGTTCAATCACGTCTTGGTTGGCTTCTCTCATCCCTCCTGTGAACATTGCCCTGAAGGTCAAGAACACAAGAGAGACTTTTGTTTCCATTCATGTGTAAAGCGATGCACTCTCTACCTTGAGATATGATGGGGGGGGGGGGCTGGTAATCAAAGCACAGCATCGTGAAAAACCTAACTAGTAGCACAAAATGACAGACTCTAAGGTTATGCATGGACCATACAATGAAGGTAAGGAATTACGTATTACAGTTATAAAAAAATATAATCTCTCAATCTTTCTGAGGGACCTGCAAAACGAACCCGATAACTGCACACTTACATTTCTGGTTTGCAAGGGCAAATGGGGCTTTTGTAGTTCCAACAGGAGGGCATAGACTTCTACAGGCACTGGCATTTGGAGGTTCAATGATGCTAGGAATTTACATGGAGCAGGGCCTTGCAGAAAAGGATCTCAGTCCGACTCAATGTGTTGTGCATTAGCTTATTAATGGCTTTAAGATTCTGGACACAAAGCAAACTGGGCAATTGGCTGCAATGAAAGGATGGGACTTCTTCCTCTGGTTTACAATTCCATGTGGTGTTCGTGATAGAGAACTGCAGAGAACACCCTGCTAGACAGTCACTGAGCCATCCAGCCAGAAGCTAACACTCACCATACTTTGGCCACATCTCTTATACACCCACCACACCAGATGCAAGGATTTCCCGAACATCCCTCCTACACCCCCCACTTTATTTCCCAAACCCCCCCCCCATTTGTCAGCTAGTAACAGTGGTATACCAATTCAGTGAATGCCCTTGCACCCCTCCTAATTTCAAGTCCTGGGGAAGCTGCTGCCAGGTGTACAATCAGTTCAAAGGAAGGCTGAGTCTTTCATATTCACAGAAACATCTGGACCAAGCCTCCTAAAGACCAGCAGCGTGACAAGGTCTAGGACTGCTTAGCTACAAACCTTTGCTCCAATTACATTGCCGGCTTTGAGGATTATTCTCCACTCCCCAGCAAAATGTGCACTTGCAACATCTTCCAACAGCTTCTATTGTATTTCAGGAAGACAGCAGGGGGCCAGCAGGCAATTAAAAACAATATCTAGTTACAGCACAGCTGTGAGCAAATTACTTGACCAGGCCTCACATAGATTAGGCCCTGGATCACCCCATCAGGAGGTCTGTACACAACACAAGATGTACATACTGAGCCACAGCTGAGTGCTGCAGACAGAAAGCTAGTAAACTGCTGTTCTAGAGAAGCACTGCATTTCCCAGATGGGTGTGATGGGGCTATATCTGCATATCATAACTCCCGGCACCTTTTATGTTATTTCTGAGGAGCCTGAGTGCAAAGGTTTCTTTTGTGAACACATGCCTTGGCTAGTATCTCCAAAAGGGTGTTGGGAGCAAACGCCTCCCTCAAACAGACTGCTGAAGAAGCCACCAGCACCAGAAGCCACTTTCATAAAAATCAGGATCAAGCTGCAGAAAGGTGCAAAGGGTCTGCAATTTAGAAAGGGCTTTGAATTGATTATGTGCTTTCCCCCACCCCCAAAACAGTCTCCTCATCTTCCTTTAAGTTTCACCCCACTGGGTTTGGACATCACCATGGGGGGAAAGACAGCTGGGGCTGGTGCAGAAACGTGGAGGAGCAGCCACTCCACTGTGATTTCAGCTGTCACTTCAGCGTGTGTAGGAATGCACCCACCACCCTTCATTTAGCTAGCATGGGTAACTACAGCAGTGAAGACACGGCCTTCGGCACATACCCAGGGCCCCTGGCAGCCTTCTCCCATGCTGGCTAACCTGTGCTCCCATGTCTTCACTAGGATGGCTACCCACGTTTTCCAGATGACAACGGGCATGGGTGGGTGTACCTGCACAACGACCGCCCCTTACCTACAGCGATACCCGAAAATTGTTGGGAAGGGGAAAGTGCCCCCTTCCCCAACCTCAGAAACATCTGGCAATTTGAAGGAGTTAAGCTTTCCATGTGGATTTCATTTAGCATGTTCTCCAGTCACTTTTACTTTCACTTAAAAGGCCTTAAATAGTAGGATGGTAGAAGAAACCAATTTTGAAATTCAAGGTATTGGAAACAGTAGTAAAATAATGGCTTGGAAACGTCATCAGAGATGAAGGAGTTACAATTCCCCATCCTAAAGTGTGCCAAAAGGATGGGTGAGCTCCACCATGGGCACACAGACAGATAAGTGAGGTAAACGGGGGGGACCTGAGTATAAAATGGACGTTTCATAGTCCAGGGACTGGTAACTGAAGATGCTTTTTCAAAGTGTCTGACAAAGTGGGGTTTTCTCCCATGAAAGCTCATGTGATAAATAAATTTGTTAGTCTTTAAAGGTGCCACTAGACTCCTTCTTGGTATTGTACATCCATGCAACAGAGAGGAAAATTATATTACAATCCCTCCACATAACCATCTCCCAGAAGTAAGCCGATCCCCCTGGGATGCTTACGTACATGGAAATTTGGTGCAGAGAAGTTGAATGTGAGTAAGGAAACAGGTGGATGCACACTGAAATAATGCAGCTCTTTGCAAAGGTGTTACAGGTCTCAAATACTGGTTGCAGAAAAGCATTCAACAGGCATTTATTGCTCTCTCCCCACCCATCTTTCTGAGTGTTTGAAAGGCAAGATGATGCTACCATTGTTTCCCAGGACAGACCTACTTAACAGAACAGATAATACAGAGCCCTTCCAGGAGACTGTGACACAGCAGAGAGACCACAGGAGCATAGCTCTGCATCCAGTGTTTATGAAAACTGATAATGCTGTTAGCATTTCGTGGAAGTTCATTTCCATTGTTAATGGCCTCCTGTTGGGGAGAGTGATTTTAGGACTCATGTTAACAGGAAAACACAGCTCCTAGAATGGCTGCTGGACCCTAGTGACCAGGCAGATAAAGCACTGCCTTTCTCCTCAGGCCACGTGGAAGCTGCATTTCCAGGAACCAAGACACCACCTCATGAGCCTTTGAACATAGAATAGAAACATAGGATTGGAAGGAACCTCATGAGATCATCGAGTCCAACCCCTGGGGCGTGAACCCAGGACCTTTCTGCATGTTAAGCAGAGGTGCTAACCACTACACTATAGGTTCTCTGCCTCTTTTACTCCCATGATCACAGGCTAAAAGGCTGTTCAGCAAGAACTCCAACCAACCTCCTGCTCTTCGTGGCACCCAGCGCTCAAAACACCAGATACACCCAGAACCTTTTGGCCTTTTCAACTTGCTGTCAGGAAGAGCCCTCAATCCCTAATTCACCAGTGAGTCGGGGAAGATGTCCATAACCATGTGACAAACAGGTACGACGGCCCAGGCAAGGATGTTAGCTAGTCACTCAGAAGATCTGGACTCAACACCATTTAATCTCACACTCATTCCAGGTCTGACCTTGGGCACATTAGTTAATCCCCCTGCCTTGGTTCTTCATCTTCTGAGGAGGGTGATAGCCTGCTCTGCCTCCCGGGGTCCTGGAAGGACACGCACATCCAGCTGTGAAGTTCAGCTACTCCAGTAACAGGAAATTAAAATGACAGGGACCATTCATCTTAGGAAAGAGACAACTAAAGGGGGATGCGAAAGAGATCTAGGAAAACATGACTTGAAGGAGGAAGCAGTATTTACTCCTTACACAACACAAGAATCTAGGTCACCCAATGAAATGAACAAGCAGCAGGTTTAAAACAAACCTAAGGAAGTACATCTTCATACAGTGCACAGTCAACCTGTGGAACTTATTGCCAGGGGATGTTGTGAAGGCCAAAATTATAACTAGCTTCAAAAATGAATTAGCTAAATTCATGGAAGATAGGTCCATCAGTGACTATTAGCCAACACAGGCAGAAATGCAACCCCATGCGCCAGGTGTCTCTAAACCTTGGGCTAGACGACAAGGTGGATCACTTGCTAATTGCCCTGCTTTGTTCATCCCCTCTTGAAGCACCTGGCAGTGGTCAGAGACAGAATACTGGGTTAGATGGACCATTGGTCTGACCCACTATGGCCATTCTATCATTCTCAACGGGGGCCATAAAACCTTAGAGAGGGAAAATTATTTACATTTGCATCATGACAACTTTACTTCTCCCCTTGAGGCACATGTGGTTCTGGCAACCATCCTTCCAGCAGACAGCCACTTGGTGACTCTCCTTACTCATCCGGGACAGCCACTGCCAGGTGGCATGAGGTCTAACTCCCTCCCTGACAAGCAGAGAGTGCTATGCCTGAAGTTGGTGAAAGGAGTCCAAGACCTGAAATAATACTCAACAGCTAGTCACTCTACAAGTAATCCATCAGACTTAGAGTGACTAACGCGCTACTCGATGTGCATGAGGGTACCAGCATCCAGCCGGTAGCATTCGCAAGCAGCATCCCAGCAAGCATTCCTGGAGTCAAAGAGGGAAGGCAAAGGAAGAGATGCCTGGTTCTGCTTTCCTAGCAGAGTCTCACCTGAAGTAATCACTGCAGGCCGCCAAGACAACTTTATGAACCTGAAATGCTTCGGTGTTTATAGTGAGGATGACGTCGAGCAGTTGAGCCTGTGCCCGGAGCGAGGCCAGTCCTTGCAGGAGAGTGGTGCTGTGGCCAGGGGCGGAGAATGTACATTTCAGGGTGCTGTTCTTGTCAGCCATGCTAAAAACCAGAACAAGAGAAAGAGATGGCTTTTTAAATAAAACAAACAAGGACTCCTGTGGCACTTTTAAAGACTAATAAATTTATTTATCGGATAAACAATGTATGGTATCCTTTCGGAAGTCCATGCTGGGGAAGAAGCTGTGACAGCATGCAGTTTGACAGCCAGCGTACCAAATTCGCCTGCTCAGATGCCGCGCAGAATGCTGTAAAGTCCGTGGCTTGGCTGTCACTCCCCCAACCCTAAACAGATTTCAGAATTTCTCAATTACATTTTCATACCACTGACAACCAGCTGTCAGCTCGCAGCTTACATGGGCTTCTTGCCTAGCAGATCAGAGCCAGCCTAAACGTCAGCAAACAGAGCTGGGCAATTCATACAAACAATGAGGGCCCCAGCTGTGGGTAACTCACCAGAGCCCACCTGCACCTCCAATTCTGGCCCTGAAACTGGAGGGTAACACAACCGTCACTTCAACGTCCCCAGCACCTGCGGCCAGAGGTGGGCACAAATCACAGCCCATCTCACCCTGTGGCAGTTAAGATTCTGTATATCCTAAGGCCAGCCCTGCCAACCCTGTTCAGTGTTTCCTTCACACTGACTTGACTCTCACCCCAAGAGGAAATGCAAAATATTAGCTTGCTAGTTAGGCAGCCAGTGCTAAGAGAACATTTCAAACAGCACTGGAACTGGACCCCTCCTCATATAAATATCTTCTTGGTTTTCTGGAAACATGGTGTGTGTTTTCTTTGCAATGGGAAAATACTCCCCTTGGGGTAAGTCTTGATTCCACTTCTACACCCATTACACACACACAGGATTTTCACTAATATCTGTCGGTTTTCCACACCAGCAGGGAAAGTGGAACCCAGATCACCCAGAAGACAATTATGATGTATATTGTCTAGGCTGAAGTTTCAAGCATGTCCAAAGCTGGACCTGCAAACTCTGAAATCACACCACATTGACTATGGAGTTCACATGACTTTAGAGGTTTATTTGCAAACTTGACCCCTGTTCAATTCTTCTTGTCATTTTGCTCAAAATCCCACACTTCTCTATCTTTCTGAAAGACCTTCCATGTTCAAGCCAGGATTTCAAATTTCAGAAGTTGGTCTGGTTTTAGACTACTTTGATCAAAAGACTTTAAGTGGCATATTTTTGTGGAGGGAGCTGCAGAAGAGCTCCAGATTGGTCCTGGAGAACCTGATGAGTTGCTGACACAGTTTTTACATGGTAATCCACAGATATACCTGGAGGTACAATCCATATTATACATGCATTTGGCATTCTAACTTGAATGGGTGGGGGAAGATAGTTGCTATTAACAGTTACATTCTGGTGGTGCCTGGAGATGAAACAGATTGGGCCCCATTGTGCTACAGGCTGTACAAATATATATTAAATGACAGTCCCTGTTCAAAAAACTTATAAGCTACAACAAGAGACAGAACAAATGGATGAGACAAATAAGCAAGTCTGATCGGGAGGTGGGAAAGACAGGGTAGGAAAAGCAGCAGGATGCATCCAGTTCTTAGCCAAAAAGGAGCACAGTGTGACCTGTCTGTGCTAGAGGAGCCCACCTGAAAATGCTACAGTCAGGGCAGACTGCAAAGGGAAAGCAGATTCTCCCAGAACTGGTGGCTAATATTGACATTAGATTCACCAAACAGTGCTCCTGAATCTAGGGTATCAAAAAGCTAAAACAAGAAGTTACATACCCCCCTTTATTGCTTTCCGGTCTCTGGCTCCCAATCAGCAACTATGTCCACTAAAAAGACTTATTTATTTAAAAAACTCTATTCACTTGAACAAAATGTTCTCCTAGTCTCTAAAGGGTCGGCCACATTACAACACGGCCTTACAAAAGGTAGATCATGACAGACCCACCTGATCTCCTCTTTTGAGAAGATAACAGATTTTCTGGATAAAGGGAATGCGGTGGACCTAATTTACTTAGATTTCAGCAAGGCATTTGATACAGTTCCACACAGGGAATTATTAGTTAAATTGGGAAAGATGGGGATTAATATGAAAATAGAAAGGTGGATAAAGAACTGGTTACAGGGGAGATTACAGAGGGTCATAGTGAAAGGTGAACTGTCTAGCTGGAAGGAGGTTACTAGTGGAGTCCCCCCAGGATCGGTCCTGGGACCCATCTTATTCAAATTCCAAAGGGATAGCCGTGTTAGTTTAGTCCAGCAAAAAAAAAAAAAAACCCAAGGAGTCATGTGGCACTTTAAGACTAACAGATTTATTTTTCGCATGAGCTTCCGTGGGAGAAAATCCCACTTCGTCAGATGCTTCGAAGATGGGTAAACTTACAGAATGGAATGAAAATAAATGCAAGGGGGTGTAAAACATAGGATCAGGTCATACAGTAACAGCAAATCAGAGAAGTTGTTAGGTTCAAACCATGGGAAGCCTGAAGGAGGATCAGGATAGCATACAGAATGATTTGGATGACCTTGTTAAGTGGAGCATTAGAAACAGGATGAAATTCAACAATGGGAAGTGCAAGGTCATATACTTAGGGACAAATAACAGGAATTTTTCTTATAAGTTGGGAGTGCACCAGCTGGAAGTGATGGGGGAGGAGGAGGACTTGGGCATACTGGTTGATCACAGAATGACAATGAGTAACCAATGCGATGTGGCAGTGAGAAAAGCTAATGCGGTCCTGGGGTGCATCAGAAGAGGTATTTCCAGTAGAGATAAGGAGGTGTTAGTACTGTTATACAAGGCGCTGATGTGACCTCACTTGGAATATTGTATACAGTTCTGGTCACCCATGTTTAAGAAAGATGAAGTCAAACTGGAACAGGTGCAAAGAAGGGCTACAAGGATGATTCGTGGAATGGAAAATCTTTCCTATGAGAGACGACTTAAAGCACTTGGTTTGTTTAGTCTGACCAAATGAAGGCTGAGAGGAGATATGATTGCTCTTTATAAATATATTAGAAGGATAAATACAAAAGAGGGAGAGGAATTATTTGAATACAGCGCCAATGTGGACACAAGAACAAATGGATACAAGCTATCCTTCAGAAAATTTAGTCTTGAAATTAGACGCAGATTCCTAACCATCAGAAGAGTAAAGTTCTGGAATAGTCTACCAAGGGAAGTCAGACTAGATTATCATATTGGTCCCTTCTGACCTTAGTGTCTATGAGTCTATGAGATCAATATTGGTTTGGATCTTACTCTATGTACCACATTGCCAGTCAGCCCCTCAGTATCTAAGAGTAAAGATTTATTATAAAAAGTTAAGAAACAAATGAGATGAGAGATGTTTAACTGGTCAGAGCAATCAGATACACACACATCACTCTCATGTCCACGTGTCAGATTTTTCACAGTGTTGGAGTTTGCAGGCTTATACAGCTCCTCTGGTTACATCCACTACCTGGATGGGCCTCAGTCCTCTGTTTCACATCTTCAGATGTAGAGTTGTACTCAATCCAGGGATAGGAAGGAAGGAGGAATGAAGATAAAATGGAGATGAAGCTGCATTTTATAGTTTCTGCCATGTGGCTTGTACACTCTTTGGTCCCAGCACAGCCATGCAGCACATTATATAGGGAAGCCCCAGAGTCCCCTGTCTATAGGCACGTTCCTACATGTCCTGGTGACTCATGATGTACTCCCTGAGTTCTCCCCTCCACCTGGGCTCATTGTAGCTAACAGCCCTCAATGAGTTGTCAGAGCTGCCACCAATCTGCCCTGTCACTGTACCAGAGTGGCACAGCACAAATATTTGGATGCGGCAATCCCACACATATCCCTCACTTACAGTACAGAAAGGATACATGCATATAAAAGACATCACACTTAGCGTATTATAGCCTTTCCAATATTACCTGACAGGATATATCCTGCAGGAAGCATTGCAATTTTATCATAAATGGTCACTCATAACCCAGCCCAGCATCACACAGTGAGCACAACTTGCCAACTGCTTAGCTGTTATCAGCTTGCAATTTCCTGTGCATTACGGAAGTGGCAAGTTAAGAAAATGTGGGAAACCCATCAGCTCCACCCCTGAGGTTGCTGTTTTTCAGTGGTACCACAAGCATGTGGCTGTACAGCACTTGGGATCTATCATGGCATTAACGCAAAGTTATGTTTTTAGAAGCTGTCAAGGGTGGCAGCATCCCTCTACGCTAGCGTACATGTGATCCATTGGTACATATCAGTCATCTACCAGAAGGAGAAAAAGTGGTAAGAAGTCTTAGTTCACAAAGCTAAATCCAGTTCTGGCTCAGATTTATTTTAGTGACAATGTCACCAGTCCCCATCCTTATAAGCAGAAACACAGGCAGTCTCTATTAAAATACCCTTTCCCCCTTCAGTGGCCAAAGGTAAATGAGGCTGGAGCATATGCAGCCTGATCCATCTCCAACTCATTTTACTGTACCATGAGAAATAACCATTGGGCAAAGTCTAGTTTAAATGAGTCTTGTTTAAACAGAAAAATTCTGATAAAACATTGTTTAAAACATCTCCTCTTCCCAGCTGTTAATCTTGGAAAGTGAAGATGGAGGAGATGGAGACTGATACTGAGGAGGCTACGGTCATCATGAAACATTCTTCAGGATTCTGTCTTTCTACTCTTAAATGTCCCGCCTCCTCTGGGAGACTATTCTGCAGCATAAGGGCTTGTCTACAGACAAGGGCTACACTGCTTTAACTATACTGATATAGTTCAAGCCATACAACCATCCTTGTGTGTATGTCTGTCTGGGAGAGATGCTTTAGCCAAACATCACTCAAAATACAAGTTATTGGGCTCAGCACAGGGTTAACCTGGTGAAATGTTGTGATACCCAGATCAGATTAGATGATCTAATGGTCCCTGGCCTTAAATGCTATGAATCTATACCAGGATAGCTATTCCCATACAGGATGGGGAATAACTATATCTGCATAAGGCACCTTTACATTGCTATAACTGAATTCCCACTAGTGGTTGTGCCGGTGTCACTATCTTGGTAAAAATATCTCTCACACACATACTCTCCAGCACCATAATGGTTCAAATGGAACAAAATCTGGATATAAACCAAGCCTCAGAACAGATCCCACTGTTATCAAGTTTGCCCTGTACCACTATTCCACCTGAATTCTCCTTCACTTTGTTTCATCTCATTACTCCTAGTTATACGTCTGCACCATACTCAACAACTCCTCTGTCCACTTCAAAACTCCTTACTTTTTTTTTTTTTTTTTTTGCTTTACTAGACGAACACAGCTGCCCCTTTGAATCTGTCCACTTCATATTTATATTTCTGGGTGAACAATGCAAAGGTTCCACCAATTAAAATCGCTGGATAAAACACCTGAAAAATCCACTAGCATGAAAAAAGCATCCTTGTTTCCCATGTTTGTTGGAAATTACCACCCCAAAACTGTCACACAATAAAATGCAGAAACTGGAAACCCTCAGCCCAGATGAGATGAATAATCACAGCCATAGGATGAGAAGAAAAGATACAGAAAAGCCAACGGGGGTGGGGTAAAAGGCAGGAACAAGCAGTGCCTTGTGCCTCACAACACTTCAGTTTGTAAGAGTGGGTCCGTGATAAAAACAGGTTCTGCTCAAACCAGTCTGCCTGTCATACCACAAGGCACAAAATAATGGTACAATGCATTACATTGCGTGGCCTTGCTTGCCACACTTTGTGTTTCACTAGAAACGAGGAGAGGCAGCAGTTGGATGCTGGAGACTGAGAGACACAAAAGGAAGCCTTGAATATTTGAAAGTGCCTTTGCAAGGCTGTTCATATCTAATTTGAGATCATCTGCATATGATGAGCACTTACCACTGTAACGGTCTGATGGAGAAGCAACAGCCTCACTGGCAAATGTAAGGAAGACTCACCATCTACCACTCCGGGCTACAGCGAAAAGCTGTTCAAAGCCAGCAAATATTTGATCCCTCTTCTCAAATTAGATAGGACTAGGGATGTTTCAAGATTTTCCTTTTTTTACCTTCTTCATTCTCAAGGCTAAGCATTATGCCCCTACTCCCCTCTGTTGCAGAGGCTCTCAGAGGACATACAGAGCCCTCTAGAGAAAAGCAAAGTGTTTTTCTCCTAGGACCAAGCCTCACTGTTTCTAGCACTTCACCTTGCTCCCATGACAGAGAGGAACCTCAAGTGGCTGGCTGTGTTAAGCAGGCAGAATTACTCTGCTGTAAACACTGATCAATAAAAAGCCACAGTCACATAAAGTAATAACACTGTGTTCAATTTACATTGCATCTACAGATGTCAAAAAGCTTTATACACCAACTTCAAGAGGCCCTGCGAGGATTTAACAGTTACGCTGCTACAGTGAAGACTTAGAGTTATGTAAGGTTAACAATTACTCCCCTTCTCCTACAGGAATAGTGGTTCCAGTCTCTAGCAGCATCCATGCAACGTAGTTGTCCTGCTTTAACAGACACGTGTGGTTAAAGGGGTACACTCCTCTGGTGTAGGTGAGCTCTCAGTAGGGTAAATAGCTCATTCCTTGTGAGTGTCTCCCAGGCATGTCCTACTGTTCCCACATGCTCTGTGATAGCGCAGTTCTATTTAGTGAAAGGGACTAGCTGACTCAGAAGTGGGATAGAACGCCTTTCATCTCTGTGCTGCTCTTTGAAACCGACCAAAGCTAAAAAGGATTGAAAGCAATTACTGTAGGATAGCTGCTTCATAGCCCATGTGCAAGGAATCTGATGGGTCTCCATGGTACATGTAACAAAAAACAACCTGAGGAAGAAAGAAAACAGACCTGGAGAAAAGCTCTGTGTGGCTCAAAAGCTTTCCTCTCTTGCCAACAGAAGCTGGTCCAATAAAAGATATCACCTCAGCCACCTCATTTCAGAAAAACTGAAGCATTTGGGCAAATGCACTGCATCACAAAACACATCTCTCCACTCAAAGGCGTTTAATATAGTTTTCTTCCCTTTGCGTGGCCGAAGGCTGCCATGTTTCAAGACAGATTAGCTGGCTGCAATTAGCCCTTGGAGATAACCTTCATTCTCCCATTTTCTAACATGATGCGGTTTCCCAGTGTAAAGGATGGTATCAGGCCTTGTCTACAAGGTGGAAAAGAACTGGCAAAGCTACTCCAGAACAACTCCTCCATGTGGGCCCGATTACAGAATAAAAGTCACTGATTCCAGACCAGAGTTTACATGGGTGCGATTCTGGCAGAGCTGTTGTGGAATAGCTTAGTCCACCAAAGTTAAGGCGGTCCATTTCCCTGCATAGAAAAGGCCACAAAATGAAGGCACAGGACATAATGGCCAATAGATACCAAGTTCCCTTCTACTCCCTCCACTGTGTCTACACTATGCAATTTCACCACCACTGCTGACACTGGTCTAGCTGAACCCCCCAGTGCCGTGACCTGTAGTGGTTCTCAATCTTTCCAGAGACTGTACCCCTGAGGGCTGAGCCCTGTTGGTCAGGGCTGACGCACATAACTTAGCTTTGCGGAGATGGGGCTCCAGGCAATTGTGCTGCCTGTCACCCCCTTAAATGCCCCTGCACCTATGACCACCCTAAACCTGGCTGGCAACACCCCCCTGGGGGTGGGTTAAGAAACACTGGATAAATTGATGGACCCCCCACAAAACCTCTGCATATCCCTGATTGGCAGCACTGTCCTAGATCACACAGAGCACTCTAACTTTCCCATGTTTATGTGCATGATGCTCAGGCCAGCACATCTTTTCTGTGGAAAAAGAAAGGAGTTCAGCCTCTTGAGCAGTCTATAAAGCAGCTCTCTCCAGTGTTCAGCCCACACAAGGTTTTATAGCAAGGACAGCAAAATTAAAGTGAAGTCAAAGAGACCTACTTTATTTAACATGCATGGTCTGAACACAGAGGACCTCCTTTCAGAGTACTTGAAAGGTAGCAGAAGAGAGATTTTACTTGGGCAGTTCACCGAAATGCCTTCAGTTTCATGCCTAGGGAAAAAAGCACATTCGGAGCCCAATTTCTAAACTACAATTAGACACTTAAAATCAAAACAAAAAAGTCAAACTCCCTCAGCTAAGTCAGTGGTAGCTATGGTTACCGTAATATTGCAGATCCTTAGGTTTTATATCGCACGCCCAAACGATAAAGACGTTGTTTTCACCAACTCACGCTGACAAAGACTACCTACAGGCAAGAAGGCTAAATAGACGGCTGAAGAGTTTGCTGTTTACAGAGTCATAGCCATGCATTTTTTGACTTCTATGACACTCCTTCCCTCTGTGAAACAACATTACTGGGGCGCCATCAGCACTAACAGGCAAAGGTTCGAATTTGGGTGAGGAGGAGCATTAGCTGCTACATAGCCATGTGGCTCTTGGAAATACCTGTCCACAAACCTACTTCCATACCCTGCAGTAGGTAGGAATATGAGTGGTGCACCATCAGACACAATCCACTAGGCTCTCCCTGTTCGAATTTACAATAAGCACTTACTGATCAGCTTGGAATTGAACACGAACAGAGATTGTTTTCCGGAGAAACACAATCACCTTTAGGAAGCAACAAGCGTGAATAAAATAAATGTCTGTTCCTCCTCCACCGTCTCCTCTTCAGTTCCATTTCTTTCATTCTTTTTGTCCCTTTGCATCTTTTTCTTGCATCATAAACCATAAGGGCGAGTTCAAAGCTTTAAACCAGGGGTCTCAAACACGCGGCCCGTGGGCCGCATGCAGCCTCTAAAGCTATTTCCTGTGGCTTGCAATGACACAATCATTACCGATACTTCCAATATCATTGTATGGAAAGATTTCAGTGGTGCAGCCCTCAGGCCACCGTACTAATCCTCATGCGGCCCTCTACTAGTCCTCATGCAGCCCTTGTGGTGATTTGAGTTTGAGACCCCTGCTTTAAACTAACACGTCTGTTGAAGAGTCTCAAAAGCACCGAACGATTTGGGCATTCAGATCTGACTTATCTCTCTGCAGTCACAGTCCATGAACCCTCCAGATCCAGTCTCTAAACCAAACCAAAGCCGAGCTACAGTCGTGTTTGAAGTAAGCCAAATTCATCCAATCCCAACTACATACAACGAGATCAGTTTTTAAACTTATTACACAGTATCACATAACGGCCCCCAAATGGAACCCCATTGTGTTTTTTCTACCATTTGTTTTTCTTTGCCTAACACAATGGTCCCTTACTTTATGACCTGATCCTATGTTTTACACCCCCTTGCATTTAGTTTCATTCCTTTCTGTAAGTTCACCCATCTTCGAAGCATCTGAGGAAGTGGGATCTTCTCCCATGAAAGCTCATGCAAACAATAAATCTGTTAGTCTTAAAGTGCCACACAACTCCTTGTTGTTTTTTCACTGGACTAGACTAACACGGCTATCCCTTTTAAAATTGACAACATGTTTCCTCTGCCTACAGTGCCAAATCAGAGAGACACCTAGTGGTGCCAAACAAGCAGCCAAGAGTCACATCAAGCCCACTGGTGTGCCACAAAGGGCAGTCATTCATTCAAATTCCTAAAGACGCATTAACTACTACTAAGCATGTGACAAAGGAGGATTTTCTCCCACAAAAGCTCATGTGATAAATATATTTGTTAGTCTTTAAGTGCCCCAGGACTCCTTGTTTGTTTTGCTGAACTAGACTAACACAGCTGCCCTTCTGGGAATTAACTACCTAGCGGCTATTTGTTGGTTGCCACACTTCTAGTACATTGGCCATGTGCTCTGAACAACAGATCAGACTACCTGCATTAATCCACTGGCCACTGTTTCCTTCTTCGGATCCCTTCTCCAGACCCACCCCTGCATCCACGAATCAACCAATCAGTGATAGCTAGGTTGTATCTCTCAGAGGGGGCAGAGTTCATTAACACAGCACCCAACTAACAACCCTTCCATACAAGGCAAGAGTTCCCCACACTCTCAGTCACCGGATGAAATTCTCTGCTCAGGTACACCACAAATCAGACTCCTTAACAGGGCCGTAACTAGGGTGGGGCCAACAGGGCACAGCCCCGGGTGGCCTGAAGCGGCTCATTGGAGCCGCACTATTAAGCGGGCAGCTTTGCAGTGCCAACTCTGAGCACTGCTAATGGGAAGGGGCACATTCCAATTGGAATGCACCCTGGGCAGCAAAAAGAAGCATTACAGCTCAGCTACTTAATCTCTTTGGTCTCTCCTTCTGGCATAAAAATCTGGCATTCCACACATATGAGGCTTTGGAATCAGTAATTTGTGTAGTAGCTACTTGCAGTTAGTTAAAATTACTTTTCATTATCCTTACCCTTCGTTCTGCCCCACTTGACTCACCATAACTTGCTCCCATGCCTTCCACACACACACAGCCCCGCCCCCCCCCCCTTTAGTGCTGCTAACCAACTGCCAGTCTGAAGCCACAGTGAAAAACCAAACCAAACAAATCCCACACCAGCAGTTTCCCGCCAGGCCATTTTAAAGATTGCCACTTCAATCCAAACACAAGAAATCAGATTTTGCAGCACTAGAAGCAGCCGCATGAGCACCTGGAATTAGAATGCCATATGCCAAACTGCATATGGCCCCACACTCTTAATATCACTCCTGCTAGTAGCTCATTTTCACTCATTACCCAAGACCTCTTCACTGACCCTCTGGGTGAGGGCATGCCTTCGTAAGTTCTCCCACAATATGTCTAAAGGTGCTTGGACAGGACATAAACTGGGTTCTATTCCACACATACCTAACTCCATCTGTTCTGTGTTAACTGCGCAGAACAGCCAGCGTCCTACATGAGTGCTGTAATGGCTTTTCCTTGGAAAGGTCGGCTCATTTCACGTTATAGCCTCCTATTAAAGTTCAGCAATCATAGTAATTCATATCAAATGGAAATGGAAAAAGACCTCTTGTCCCATTGCTCCACCAATGCAAGACTGTCCCTTACAATCTTGAACATTACTAAACACAGCTCTCCCTCTGGAACTTGTCACAAGCCCATGAAGCACTTCTGAAGTTTACTTTAAACTTAATAATCTGAAGCCATCAGCTCAGAAGCTTTAGATGCTTAAAGGGAAAAAAAGGCAGCCATCATTTTTACAGTGACTCAACTACAACATAAACATTTATATCAGGATATAAATATGTCTATCTGCACCGCCAGCTAAAGCTGGTTTAATAGCGCCTTGTTGCAAACGTACGGAATATAAAGCTATGCAAAACTGAATTTTTTAACAGTTCCTAGAGAAAGAAAGTCCCCTAATGGACCAGACTTCACAATAAATGTATATTAGGGGACAGCAACATAACTACATCATAATCTCCCTTTGCGCTGGCTTTCCCCTCCTTCTTGATACATTCGATCTCCTCCCACCTTCTTTAGAAGGATGGAAAAAAAATCAAACCTGTTTGTTCTTGATGTGAAATGACACCTGCATTTTTAAAATAGAGAGAATTGTGGGTGTACCATGTCCATTCATGAAGCTCTTGGCAGGTAAAGGTGCTTTGAGCAGTAACACGATCGTGCATAATAGGAGTCTTGGGTAGTGGGGATTTTTTGGTTTCGGGTTTTTGGGGGGGGGGGGTGCGGGTAGGGGAAGGCTGTTTTTCTAAAAATGTGTACACAACCTGCTTCTCTCACTTCCTGGAGTAGATTATTCCAAATCCACAGCCTCTCTCAATATCCTGCTTAGACCTTCCCTAATCAGTTCCCACTCAGGAACATTGCACAATACCATTTCCCGAGTCTGCAAGGATTTCCCTGGGTCACAGCATGACCCTTCCGTTTGCCCTTAAATACCGCAGTAATGTTCACCCATCCCCAAGTCGAACCATGTGCCATCCAGGAAGCTTCTCCTCTCAGGGGATGCCCAATGAATCTCACTGTCTTTTCTGTAGCCCCCTTCCCCAGAGTCGGAATCCTTCTTTAGGAACCGCACTATACACACATTCCAGATATGGTTATTTGTGTACCCTGCACATTTCCCTCAGCAAGACGCAATGGATTACATGTAATAGCCCTTTGCATTTCAGGAAATCTTAACTGCACGAAAAGCAAGAAGCACCAGTTTCAAAAGACAAGGTTTGGTTGGATCTGTTTTGTTTTGAAGGTAGGCAATTCTTACTGCAGCCTTCTAAGCAATGAAAAGGGAATTATGTAACTGAAAGGCATTGCACACGGAAGTGCAGCATGTAGGCACAAACACTATCTCTTGCTATGCAAAACCCAGGCAAATTCAGGGTTCTAGAGAGTGTTGTCTGTGGCTCCTGGGTGCCTAAGTGTTGCACACATAGCTTATACAAGATTACAAGCAGCTCTGACACCATCTCCACCTTACTTGCTTAGTTTACAGGGTGTGTGGCAGAGTGAATTTCCTTGGTTTTACGAGGTTGCTGTATAAAGTAAATAGCAGTAGCAACCCAGTAGTAATTCCTCTGTACAGACATGATTTCCAGCTGTCTGAACAACACTGCACCACAGAAATGCTATTTTAACATAGAACTGCAACAAAGGACTGTTTTCATCTGCCCTAGAGAATACATATTGAGTGAACACAACTGACCAAAGTAAGGGGCTGTACGAAGAGGCAATATGCTCCCATTAGTTGCCAGAAAGTGCCCTTAAAACTTTTCATATACATCAGCCTGACCTACTCTGCAGCCAAGAGCTTCCTGAAGACACATAAATGCTCAGACAAACCTACCCATAAGAAAGTAACCGTTGGATCTAGAGTTGGAGAGAGCCTTTGTTTCAACAAACATGCCATGATGCAAGAACAGTTTCTCCACAGGTCAGGAAACAAACTGCTAAAGCTCCATCCTGGATGGTTTATTATGTCTCCAGACCAAATCACACTACTTCATACAGCATGTAAATCTTCCAAAACCTGTGTTTTTTCTCCACACCATTCATGATGTGCATAGATTTCTATCATGCCCTCCCTCAGCTGTCTATTTTCCTAGTTGAGAAGTCCCAGTCTTTTTTAATCTCATTTCCTACAGAAGCTGTTCCATACTCCTAACTGTTTTTGTTGCTCTTTTCTGTACCTTTTCCAATTCTAATGTATCTTTTTTGAAATGGGGCAACCAGAACTGCACGCAGCATTCAAGGTGTGGGCGTACCACGGATTTATGTAGTGGCACTGTGATATTTTCTGTCTCATCTATCGCTTTTCTAAAGGTTGTTAACATTCTGTTAGCTCTTTTGACTGCCACTGCACACTGAGCAGATGTTTTCAGAGGACTATGCACAGCGATGCCCTGAAGGGGTCAACAAACGTGGACAAGGGTGATCCAGTGGATTTTCTCCCACGGAAACTCATTGCGATAAATAAATTTGTTAGTCTTTGAAAGTACCACAAGAGTCCTTGTTTGTTTTGCTGAACTAGACTGACACATCTACCCCCTTGCAACCAGGGGATACCGTGTGCTTGGATTTCAGAAAGCCTGTGACAAGGTCCCTCGACAAAGAATTTTAAGCACAGTAAGCAGTCACGGAACAAGGAAAATGCTCTCCTGGACTGGTAACCAGTCAAAAGAGAAGAAACTAAGGACAGGAATAAATGGTCAGTTTTCCCAGTGGAGAAAGGTAAACAGCAGGGCCCACCAAGATCTGCAGTAAGACCAGAACCGTTCAACATATTCACAAATGGTCTGGGCAAACAATGAGGTGGCAGTTTTCAGCCGATATGAAATGACACAAGATAGTTAAACCCAAAACTGACTGTGAAGAGTTTTACACATGAATCTTACAAAACTGGGTGACTGGGCTACAAAACAGCAAACTGAATGTTGATATTGAAGATTAGAAAACATAATTCCAGCTTCCATGCATACGAAAGGAAGGGGCCTAAATTCACTGTTAGCGCTCAAGAAAGAATGGCCAAGATAACAGCGGGAACATTTGCTGGTACAACCAATGCTGGTTAGGGATGTGACTTTTTGCACCCTTCCTGTATCAACACAGCCACGTCCACAATAAAAGTCATTTTCCTGACATAGCCTATTTTGTTCAGGGAGCTGATATAAGCCATTTTGGCAAAAAGCACACCTCTGTTGGCAAACAGCCGCCTCACCCTAAGAATATTTACCGCTATCTCTCTACTGGGACAGCAATACCAGCAAACCACTTCTAGTGTAGATGAGGCTTCAGTGTAACCAGTTTC
Organism: Podocnemis expansa; assembly: GCA_007922195.1. NCBI lineage: Eukaryota > Metazoa > Chordata > Testudines > Podocnemididae > Podocnemis > Podocnemis expansa. The sequence goes on along the minus strand of ML682020.1, from coordinate 5,821,225 downwards.
ATTTATACCATACAACAGCACTACCAGAGCATGGCAAAGAGCATTCAGAAATCCCTGTCAGAAATCTTGGCCCCAATGCCACCATCACAGTCCCAAGGAAGCAACTCTGCTCCACGAACTGAGGTTAGTTTGAGATTAAGGCAGGGAGGAAAACAGTGGGTTACTCACCAGTAACCGTCCTTCTTCAAGATGGGCTGCTCGGATCCATTCAGTAATAGGTGTCTCTGGGCCGGAGCACTGGATTGGTCAGAAAAACTTGTCCTAGCCTATCAGAAGAGGGGAGGCGGCCACCAACCCTCGCGCCACCCACGGCTATATATATGGCCGCCTCCCCGCCCCCTCCTCAGTTCCTCAGAGTCGCCAACTCCAGAAGCGGGGACGGAAGGGAGGGACCTGAATGGATCCAAGCAGCCCATCTCGAAGAAAGTTACTGGTAAGTAACCCACCATTCTTCTTCGAGTGCTGCTCAGATGCATTCAGTAATAAGTGACTACTAGCCATGCTGATGGATGGCGGGTGGAGTTGTTACTTCCGCCTTCAGCACCGCATCAAGCCCCATAAGATAGAGGCCCCACAGCAAGATGCTCGCTGGAGTCAAGAGGCAAGCAGGCCTTGACAGGCCCAGAAGAAACAAGAGCTGAGGGCCAACCCAGGACAGGGGCAAGACCAAACCCACCGAGGCAGAATGCATAAGCAGGTCAGACAAGGTCACCAGAGCTGGAGAAAAGGACGCAACCTAACATAACAGGTTGCGTAGCTGCTCTGAATAGGAGGAAAAACGTGGAGTATAACCAACAGACTACAATGTGTGGGCATAGGTTATGTCACGTGGACTCGAAGGAGAACACGAGAGCTAGCAAGCGATACTAGCCATATGGGGCGTGTCTCGCACGAGAACAAAGAAAGGGTAGGCATTGAGCACCCAAAGGATTATCAGGGGTCATGTGGTCATGGACTGATCTGGTGACTACTGATACATAGAAAGAAGTAAGGGAATGACTATGCCCCTTATCTAGGTTGCAACCAAGCGAGCCGTCTGGTTAAAGAGAGAAAATGAGGATACAAGGTCGTAAGATGGGCTCGAAGGCGACTGAGAAGACCACGAGACACTAAGCTGCAGCATATAGAGTCAAGCCAAGGAGAACGGGGCCTACGGTATGCTAGTTAACAGCCTGGTAGCGCGGAAGTGCACATTTTTAGCCAAGCAGGCACCGTGACTGGGTTCTCGCAGGAGAGAGGTTCCAGGGAGGTCACTAACAGCAAGATGGCCTGAGACAGTGCTGATGAGATGGTCCTACTAGGGTCCACAAGGCGCTGGAATGCAGAGGAGGATCCCGCTGGCCTAAGCTTGTAGGATTTGCATTGCAAAGCTCTCACTAAAGCGTGAGTTGGGGGGGAGAAAGGGACGGGAGAGAACTCTTAGTACCGCCTGGTCACCCCGTCGACGACTGAAAGATTCGAAGGAGAGCCGTGAAAGGCTGTGGGCTCAGAACCTATAGTGCTTGCCGAAGGGATAACGCTACCACTTTGCCATGCCAGGGCTGCCACGGAGAAACTCTTCAATACATGGATATTTGAGGAAATCCGCTGCCCAAGGCGATTCCTTCCTAAGCTAGAGTGAGACCATTACAGGGTGGCAGCTACTGCTTCTGAAGGACACCCCGGGCTCAGAGAACCCAATGAAGTTTTCTCCCCAGAGGGAGTCAGAGGGCAAATAAAGGAGTAGTACGACCCCAAACTGTTATATGTTGCATAGAAATGGGTTCTCTGTCTATCACGCCATCGGGCAGGCAGTGGGTGTCAACGGGGTCACTGGGGGGTTCCCCCACTCCCATTGCCATCTGGACCACGTCCCTGGGGGAAACTGGGTGGCCAGCAAGGGAGGGGTAGCCCAACTCGGATACCCGATACTTCACGCTCGCCATATCCGAAACCGGGGAAATGGAACTTCGGCTCTGCCACTGGGAGCATGCAAAGTCCCATATGCTTGGGTGGGGCGGGACTGCTAAGGGCGCCATTGAGAAGGCCGGCCTGAAGCGGGTATCGGGGGGAAGACTCAAGGGCTCCACCTCTGTACCTAAGTGGGCCGTAGCCCGGCGCAGTAAGTCAAAATGCACCAAAAGGTTCCCTGTAAAAGACTCCGGTGCTGGGGACAGTGCGGCACCGGAAGCCAGCCGTGGAAGAGAGGGAGTTCCCTGGGGGGACCATTCTTGTGGCTGAAACCAGAAAGGTGATGGGGCCAATGTGCGGCGCCAAGGCTGTTTGGAGCCCCTAGAAGGTCCCCCTTCCAGGCTGGAGATGGGGGAGGGGGATCGAGATTCCTGGCCCGGTGCCGGCGGTGGAGTGGTGTCAGCCCCTGCTGGAGTGGAAGACGGGGGACGAGAAGGTGAAGGCGAGCGTCCTGGGTAAACCCAGGCCTTCGAGATGAAGGCTGGTTTGCCCCTTCTGATTGGAAGTGGGGGCAGGGGGTGTCGGGAGTAGCAGCAGGGCTCATGCTGCCTCCATCACTTCCAGGGTGGACGGGACGAGAAGCGACTCTACTTGAGTCGCGGGCAAGTCCTTGCTGGGGGAGGGAGGACTGCCTGGGTGGGAGGGCTCCCGCTCCAGCGGCACCAGGCTCTGCGGTGCTGAGGGTGGAGTCAGCCGGTGCCGGGGCGAGCTCGGCACCGGTGAAGCCAGGCTGTACCATGCTGTCAGTGCCGAGATGACACGGTGCGGTGCTGAGGTAAGCCCGGGCTAACCGTCGGTGCCAGGCTAACTGAGGGCAACCTCGATCGACACTACAGTGCCGGAGTCGGCACCGAGGTGGTGCAGTGGCAGCGGCGGCTACCAGTGGCACAGTGCCGCGTAGGCTCCGGCACCAAGCTGGGTCTTGGTGCCAGGCGTGAACCCGAAGCCTCAGGTGAAGGGCGCCAAGCCTCCTCTGAGGCTAGGGCGCAGTGCGCCGTTCCCTCTCCTTGATCGTTCTGGGTTTGAAGGAGAGACAAATGGAACACGCCGAGACCATGTGGTTCTTGCCCAGGCACCTAAAGCACTTCCCATGGGGGTCATCCCGGAGGAAGGCCTTGCTGCACTCGGCGCAGGGTTTAAACCCCGGCATTGTTGACGCGATGTTCCAGTCTGGTGTTGGGGACTCTCATGATGGAGTTAAATCCAGGAAGAGATGTACCCAGCTGGACAGTGAGTCGAAAACAAAGGGACAGGCTGCTTGCGATTTGCAAGGAGTGGACGTTCCAATTCCGATGCACAAGGCGGAAGAAATGAGACTGAGGAGGGGGCGGGGAGGCGGCCGAATATATAGCCGCGGATGGCGCGTGGGGTGATGGCCGCCTCCCCTCTTCTGACAGGGTAGGACAAGTTTTTCCAACCAATCCGGTGCTCCAGCAGGGAGACACCTATTACTGAATGCATCTGAGCAGCACTGGAAGAATTTCTTTGCTGTTTCCCACGACCCACTTCCTCTCTCCCTCCGCCCCCAAAAGGGCCTGCATCACAAAACAAACAAGAATGCAATATATATTCAAAGACTAGTTTTTGTCTGGGAATTATCAATACAATCTTTGGAGGAAATCCTAGGAATTCACTTCCCCCTCCTCCACCAGTATCTATGCACTCTGTTGATGCCAGGAACCAGTGATTAGGTGTGATACCTGTGAAGAAAAACTTTACAAAAAAGTTTGTGGAAAATAAATCAAATTAAGAATAAGCAAAATTTCCCCACCACCACCACTGCTTTTTACCTGAGTAGCCAGGAGTTTACCAGGAAACAAGTTCCAAAGGGGTAGCCATGTTAGTCCAGTGTAGTAAAAAACCAAACAAACAAGGTGTTCTGTGCCACTGTTTTAAAGACTAACAAATTTATTTATTCTATAAATTTGTGTGAGAATAATCTCATGGGATTATATCAGGAGTTTATAAACCGGGATTTTCCCAGGAAACAAGTTCTAGAGGAGTAAACATGTCAGTGTATTTCAGCAAAACAAACAAGGAGTCCTGTCCGTCACTTCTAAAGACTAACAAAATGAAAACTCATGGGATAAATTCATTAGTCTTTAGAAGTGCCACAGGACTCCTGGGCTGTTTCACCAGGAAAGACTCTGAACAGGGGAAAGTCTTCTGATGGCTTTGATCAGAAATCATTGATGAAGATCATGAAATACAATCATTTTATCCTTCCCCCTCCCCACCCAATTCAGCAGCCTGCCTTGAAGGTGTCCTCATGGGTGGAAAGGTGTGGAGACAGGGCTCTGTAGCTTTTCCCCGCTCTAGCAAACCACAAGTGAGTCCAAGGCCTGGTGGGGCAGCCAGGACTGTCTCCAGCTAGCTAGAGAGCAAGAAGCCTGGCTGGGGTAGGGTTCCCAGATGTCAGCCAAAGGGAGGCCACGTCCTCCTTTTTACCTTCCTATCCTCCACCTGTCACGCATTTTAGAAAAGCAGGATTTTGTCTGGTTTTTTACTTTCATGTGTTAAACTAGGCTGGAACGCCCCAGAACACCCTATTTTTAGGGGGAAGCATTCCTGGGCCCCCCAAAACAGAAGCCTATGACATTAATACTACATTTTCTCCACGTGATCTCCAACGTCCTCCTTTTCGTACTTCCCTGTCCTCGCTTCCAGGCTTTGGTGTCTGGTAACCCTACGTCTTGTCAATTTTAAAAGGGACGGCCTGTTAGTCTAGTCCAGTCAAAAAAACAACAAGGAGTTGTGTGGCACTTTAAGACTAACAGATTTATTTTTTGCAGGAGCTTTCTCTTCTCCCACGAAAGCTCCTGCAAAAAATAAATCTGTTAAAGTGCCACACAACTCCTCGTTGTTATTTTACCGGTAACCCCACGCCTGTGGCCATGGCAGGCGGCTGCTTTGGGCCCATAAGACACCCCTTGGCGGGGGCCACACGACACCCCCGGGCTCTGGGCCCAGACAACACAGCTGGGTTTGGGGCGTGAATTTCCCACACCCCTGCACGGCCAGCTAGTGACCCAGCGTTTACACCCCCTGGGCGAGCCCCCCACACCCGCCTCCCATTTCACTGGCTTGGGGCACAGGCCGCAGCGGCCGTTGGAGCTGGGGCCCGCGGGCGGAGCGGGGCTGGTGACGGGCCAGGCGCCCCTCGGCCGGGGCCCCGCTCACCTGCTCGGCCGCTCTGAGGCGAACTCGGCCCCGCCGGACTCCGCCATCTTCCCGCCGCCGCCGCCGCGTTAAAGGGGCCGGGCCGGGCCCGGGCTGCTGCGGGCCTCCCTCATACGGGCCCGGGCCCCATAGGGGATCAATGGCCCCCAGCACCCTCCTGGGAGCCCCAGGACCTGGGGCCTCCCATCGCCCCATTGGGAGCCCTGGGATGTGGGGCGCCCCTAGGGGTGTGTGGGGCCCTCTATCCCCCCCGTGGGGTGTGGGGCCCCCCATAGGGTGCCTGGGGCCCCCGTGAGGCGAGCAGGTCCCCGCCACCCTGGCAGAGCACCGCGTGCGATAGCTCTGCGTTGGCCCCATCCCAAGGGTGCTGCCACCCAAAACCAGCTGTGCCAGGTGCCCGTGTGCCCGGCAAACACAACTGTGGCCATGCCCAAATCTGCCCACCGCAGCTCTCAGGGGCATACGTTGCACCCGCTTCTCAGGCTCCCCGGCGGGAGACCCCATCAGGCATTTGCACCCAGCGTCCTCTGATCTAGCGGGTCGTGGCCCTTAGCTTATGTTGTTATTTCCTGCCACACCAGGCCCCTCCTTGAGATGGCACCAAAGCGGTTAAGTTGGTGCTGGTGTGTGATTTATTTCCAAGGGGGTGGCCGTCGCCCTGTGCAGGAGTGCCAGGCAGCCCATGTCCTTTGTGCCCCGCAGCCCATGGACAGGACCAGCATATGTTGTAATTCCTTGCTGCTTGCAGACTGTAGAAGGTCTGCTGTAAGCACCTGCCCACCTGAGCTAGGCTTCACTGAAACAAACAGACCTGGGGAAAGACAATAGTACCCTCCAGAGGGTGTAGTTCATCTTCTAGCGCTGCTCGGATGCGTTCAGGAATAGGTGTCTCCGGGCCAGAGCGCCGCATTGGTCAGAAAAAATCTTGTCCTAGCCTGTCAGGAGAGGGGAGGCGGCCTCCGCCCCTCACACCACCCCGTGGCTATATATACGGCCCCTCCTCAGTTTCATTTCTTCCGCCTTGTGCATTGGAATTGGAACGTCCACTCCTTGCAAACCACAAGCAGCGTGTCCCTTTCTTCAGCTTGCTGTCCAGCTGGGAGCATCTCTTTGTGGATTTAATTCCACTACAAGAGTTCCCACTACCAGACCAGAACATCTCATCAACTGTGCCAGGGTTCAAACCCTGCGCCGAGTGCGGCAAGGCCTTCCCCCGAGACGACCCCCACAGGAAGTGCCTTAGGTGCCTGGGTGTGGTGAGGGCGAACGCCCCGGGTGTACTTTCCTCGAACTTCCAGACAGGCAACCTAGGAGAGGACACTTAGTTGCATCTCCATGTAAGGGAACAGCGAGGGGTCACCCTATCAGGCCTTCTCTCATCAACGCCCTCCTCCACGTCACCAGCCACCATACTGGGCAGAAGACCATGTGTAGGCAGAGGGGATCCTGCCCAAGGGACTTGTAGCTGCCCTTTTCCTGCCTCTTGGTCTTGTACCTTGGCAAGGCATGCCCTCCCCTTCCGCCCTTTGTTTTCTTGGTGCCCTCCCACTACATCTGATTGCAGACGTATAACTCTGCTGCGGGGTTACCCCCATGTGCGTTGGTGGCGCCCAATAGTACTGCTGTTCCTCCTCAACTCTTGAGGATCCGTTTACATACACTGCCCATCCACTGGTGTGATAGACAGAGGGAATCAAGCTAGAGCCTATTTCCCACAATATCTAGGAATTTGGGGGATCGTACTCCCTCAAATCGCCTTCCGGCTTCCCGCCTGGGGAAAATACTTTGTTCGGTCCTTTAACCCCCAGAGTACCCTTGAAATACTGCAGTTGCCACCCTGTGGTGGATTCATTTCCTGGCTGGTAGGAAATGAACTTCCCCCGGCATTGGGGTTCTCAGGATATCCCTGTATTAAGGAGTTTTTTCTTTGGCACCCACTGGTGCGGCAGAGCAGTAGTGCTATCCCTCCGGGAAGTACTGTAGGTGCTTGAGACCGTGACCTTACACGGCACTTCTATGAGCCTTTTTGGTCCACGTTGGGGTGACCAAATGATAGCAGGCTCTATTCCCGATCCTTCTTCTCCCTCCCTCATGCACTCGTGAGGGCTCTTGCGATGTGAAATCCTGCGAGATTATAGGCCAAGCAGGCCTTTCCAGTGAGTTCTCATGCTCCTACAGGCCTCAAAAGGACCAACTCAATAGCACTGCCTCAGGCCACCTTGCTTTTGGTGGCTCTTATGTGCCAGAGCCTCTCTCCTGTGAGAACATGGAATAAGTTGCCTAGGGAGGTGGTGGAATCTCCATCTCTGGAGGTGTTCAAGTCCCAGCTGGACAAAACACTGACTGGGATGATCTAATGGGAGTGGTCCTGCTTTTTTTGGCAGGGGGTTGGACTAGATGACCTCGTGGGGTCCCTTCCAACCCTATGATTCTATGATTCTATGATTCTAACATGGCCCTTGGTACCTGTTTCAGCTGAAAATGTGCACTCCCGCACTACCCGGTTTTATAGCTAGCATACCGTTCTGCTCAGCTTGGCCGCTATATGCTGCTGTTTAGTATCTTGTGGGTCTTCTCAGTCGTTCTCAAGCCCCACCCTACAACCCTGTATCCTCACCCTCATTTGCATCGACCAGACTCGGCTACATCTGGTCATGACCTGGACAAGGGATATGGTTATTCTCCTACGGCTACCTGCGTACCCAGAAGTCATCAAGATCAGTTCATAACCATGTGGTTCCAGCTAAGCCTTCGGGTGATCACTTCAGGGAGTAATCTCCACCCTTTCTTCATTCTCATGCAGGACATGGCTAATTTGGCTAAACCTGCACATGTTGGCATCCAGCGTTCTCCCACGAGTCCATAATGCAAGGCCCATGGCCAGACACTATATTCTGTCTGTCATACTTAACTTTTCCACCTATGCGGAACATCTAACGCAACCCTTTATGTTCAGGTTGCATCCTTTACTCCAGTTATGGTGACCTTGTTCCGACCTGCTTATGCGCATATGTCTCGGCGGGTTCGGTCCTCCCCCTGTCCTGGGTTGGCCCTCTGCTCTTGACTCTTCTGAGCTGCGTCAAGGCCTGTTCGCCTCTTAACTCCGGCGAGGATCTTGTTGCTGGGCCTCTACCTTATGGGGCATGTTCCTGTGCTGAAGGTGGAAGAACCAACTCCACCTGCCATCCATCAGCATTGCTAGTAGTCACCTATTACTGAATGCATCCGAGCAGCGCTCAAAGAAGAACGGTGGGTTACTCACCAGTAACCACCCTTCTTCGAGATGGGCTGCTGGGATCCATTCAGGTCCCTCCCCTCTGTCCCCAAATTTGGAGTTGGCAACTCTAAAGAACTGAAGAGGGGTCGGGAGGCGGCTGTATATATAGCCACGGGGTGGCGTGAGGGCTGGAGGCCACCTCCCCTCTCCTGACAGGCTAGGACAAGTTTTTTTCCGACCAATCCGGTGCTCCGGCCCGGAACACCTATTATTGAATGGATCCGAGCAGCCCATCTTGAAGAAGGACGGTTACTGGTGAGTAACCGACCATTCTGTTGTCAAAGATCCTCATCTTTCAAGTTTCCTACTCTGTCCCAAGTTTCACCCCCCAATGCACCTCCACCATCGCTGCTCACTTGATGCTGAAAGGAACGTCACCATAGCTGGGCAAAATGCCTGTGTTCCAAGGGAGCCAAGAACCTGAGGCAGCCTTAGGCAATTGGGGGCCCAAGGCAAGGTCCCTTTAGGGGACCCCCTATAGGTCCCCAATGCCACCCTCACTGGGGCCTCTGGCCCCCACTTCCGCCCTAACCACTTCCCGACAGTCCCAACTCCCATGGGGTGGACTGCAGACCTCCCAGGCCAGAGGCTGCTCCTCCCACCTGCCCACCCAGCCTCTCTGCACTGGGGCTGCAGCAGTGCTCCCCGTGTATACCCAGCCAGCTGTGCCTCCCCAGGGGGAGGAGAGTGGCTGGTGCCGTACTGTGGCTTGCTGGGAGTGGGGACCCCTGGAGCGGCCTGCTCTGGAGAGTTCAGGCCGCTTCATCCCCAGCCACCCCAGGCCTGGATAGAGGCTGCCTCACCCCCAGGCCCTGGATCAGGCCTGTTCAGGCCTGAGGTGGCCAGGGGTGAAGCGGCCCAAATTCTTCGGAACTGGGTGCTCCAGGGGGCTCCACTCCTGGCAAGCAACAGTGCTGCACTGGCCTTTCTCCTCCCTCCCCCTGGGGAGGCACAGCCGGCTGGGGGTAGGTGGGGAGCGCTGTTCTGCCCCCACTGCAGAGACGCCAGCGAGGCAGGCGGACAGCGCAGCCACTGGCCCTGGACGTCTGCAGCCCCCCTGCTCCCCCACTACTCCGTGGTGGAAGCCCTGGGGTAAGTGAAGCAGGCAACTACTACAGGGCCCCCTTACTGTTCGGGGCCCTAGGTGACCACCTGCTTTGCTTACCCCAAAAGTCACCTCTGCCATAAACATCAGTACGGTTCTTAGAACAGCCAGCAACCCTGTTGGCACAAAGCGTGCAATAGAAAGCTGATGGCAGAGAAACTTCTGAACTTGGAAGCCAGGATATGGTCTACTCCTGGCCTTGCCAGCCATTGTGGACAAATCATTCTGATTCCCCATGCTCCAGATCTGAAAAGTGGGGATAATGAATTCATAGAAGACAACAAACCTATTTGGAAAGCCTCATTTCCCCAAACAAACAAGGAGTCCTGTGGCACTTTCGAAGACTAACACATGAGCTTTCGTGGGAGAAAATCCTGTCTTCAAAGTGTCTGACGAAGTGGGAAAAAGCTTGTGCTCTAAATAAATTTGTAAGTCTTTAAAAGTGCCCCAGGACTTCAGGTCTCCTGTTTCAATATAGTGCCCTACCTACTGGCTCACAATTCCTCTCATTCTCCTTCAAGCGCTGCTCACATCATTCAGTTACAGGTGTCTAGGTGCCGCAGTGCATGGGAGCTCGGAAAGTCTTCAGCCTTAGCCAGTCAGGTCAGGGCATGCAGCCAATGCCCCCTCTACGCCGCGACCGTGGCTATATAGGTGACTGTGACCCTGACCCTCCCAGTTCCTTTATCCGCCCTCTGTGATGGTTTCAGATCAGCCAAGAAACTTGCGTAAGCAAGTGCCTGTCTTTTACCATGAAATTAAAGATTCCTGGTTTCAAACCGTGCTTAGGATGCTGCAAAGCTTTCCCGGCTGATGATCCACACGATAAATGTCTTGCATGCCTGGGTGAGTCCCATCTCACCAAGAGCTGCCCTCTCTGCCAGTCCTTCAAAAGGAGGACTCACAAGGACAGAGAGCTGCACCTCCGATCCCTTGCTGGGAACACTGCACAAGCCTCTGATGCCACCTGAGCCATGAGTGCTCCACCAGCTCACCAATCGCCCTGGACACCGGAACCCCAGGACCACTCCTTGGTGCCAAGCCCAAAGTCTCGATCAACACCCCAGTCAGTATTGTCGGGGCACCGAACACTTCAGTTGCTGAAGCAATCCGGTGGTGAACCAAAAGTGGCACTGCCAATGGCACCATCGATGCTGCAGGCCCCTGCGATGGTGGGCACGTGCTCCCTGGACCACGTTCCAGCACCATGGAAGAAAACCAGTTCGACGCCAACTGCGGCACCAGGAGCCCAGTCAGTGCAGGAAGCAGTACTACCCACCAAGCCGGTACTGCCCAGCCTGCTGCCGGTTCTGCAGTCCAGCTCAGGGGACTGCTTCCCAGCCAATCTGGTGCCACCCGGTCTGCCACCAGTACAGCAAGCCACTGAGGACTGTTTCCCAGCCTCCTCCCCATGCTCCTCCCGGGACATGTTGGTGCCGTGCTCCCAGGCTTCGGTGGCCCCTTCCCACAGCTTGGCGTCGACTTGGCCTCCAGCCTTGGTCCACTCTTCTCCACTCAAGATGGTACTAAGGATAGGAGAACATTTAGGGAAACAGCGCCGCAAGCACTCCCCCTCGCCCATGCCTCGGTACAAGAAGAGATTGTCAGGACCATCTGAGCCAGTGGGGCCTTCCCCTTCTGGTACCGCACCGCAACCTAGTTGAGGTCATTCTCCTCCACGCCACCTGGAGGCCGGAGCATCCTTTAATGACTGGTCACACGATTGGCTGGACATGGTGGCTGACGATATCCCAGTCTCATGGCACCACTCTGTCCATTCTCTCTTGCTGACTATGGACTCGGACTTCTCGGACGATGAGCCCGATCCAGACTCCACACGTTGTAGTAGATCGCGGGCCCACTCTTCCTCTTCACCTGATGATTATACCTTTGAGAGACCGACTGACTTTAATGAGGACTCTCACGCCCACCAGGAGTTGCTACGCCTCATGGCAGCAAATTTGAACCTAGAGCTCAGGGTTGTCCAACAGGAGACTAATCCCCTCTTCAACGTTGGCAATAGGGCTCCACCCACTAAGGTGTCTGTCCTGCTCCATGAAGGGGTTTACGGCATCATCAAGGCCAGTGGGCAAACTCCATCCTCGATTCCGCTGGCATCACAGGTCACGGAAGTACCACGTCCCTCAGGACAAGTTCCTTCTGTTCCAGAACCCCACTCCAGGGTCACTGGTCATCGATTCCGTGAACCAGAAAGAGAGACAAGGTTAACTGGGTTCCACCCATAAAAATGAGGCAAGGAAACTCAACTTGCTTGGCAGGAAGGTTTACTCCACAGCCGCCCTACAGCTACACATAACAAACCACTCGGCCCTTATGACAAGGTATATCTTTAACCTCTGGAATGCCATGCAAGGCTTCCACAGCATTATCCTGAAGGATCGCTTTAGGGACTTTGCCACAATGCTCGAAGAAGGGGAAATGGCATCCAGAGACACTCTGATGGCCAATCTGGGATGCCGTAGACACAGCTGCTCATACGATGGCATCGACTGTGGTTATGCATCACTGGGCCTGGCTACAGGGCTTGCCTACCACCACAGCTGCAACTTACTATTCAGGACCTCCCGTTTGAAGGCCTGACCTCTTTGCCCAGTCCATGGATGCAAAGCTCCATGGCATAAAAGACTCAAGAGCCACACTCCAGTCGCTGGGGATTTACACCCCGCAGCCTAACAGACGCTCTCTAAAACCCCATCAACTCCTCCAACAACAACTTTGGCAGTTAAAACAATAGATTCAACTGCCAAGTCCCTTCCCGAGGTCCCTCCAATTTCCCTAGTGCCATCTTGGGGACATGGAAAAGGACAAGGTCCATTCAGGAAAGAGTGAGAAGTCCCACGCTCCACAATTGGGTAGGCATGGGCAGGTCTCCAAACACTCGTGAGGGAAGAAACAGCACTTTTGACGGTTACTATACAGGCAGCAAACCCACGACTCGACCAGTCCCCAACCGCTTACACCACTTCACACACCACTGGGCCAACATCACATCTGACCAGTGGGTACGCGAGATGGTCTCAGAGGGGTATCATATTCAGTTTCTTTCGATTCCTGGGGACAGAAAACTACCCCCTCGTCCAATCCTCGGAAACCAGCAACTGTCCCATCTTCTCAAGATCAAATGTCAGAAACTCCTCTCCCCTGGAGCCATAGAAAGGGTTCCCAAGCGGGAGAGGGGAAAAGGGTTTTACTCCCGATACTTCCGGGTCCCAAAATCCGACAGGGACCTTTGACCTATTCTAGATCTCAGAGCCTTAAACAAGCACATAAGGGAAATAAAGTTCCGCATGGTTTCCCTATCACAGATCCTTCCATCTCTGTCTCCTAGGGATTGGTTCGTGGCCCTCGATCTAAAAGACACCTACTTTCACATAGCCATACAACCCTGCCACAGGTGGTTCCTAAGATTCATGGTGGCAAACCATCACTTCCAGTTCACCTTTCTCCCTTTCAGGCTCTCCCTGACCCCCAGGGTGTTCATGAAGTGCACAGCGCTGGTCACAGCGTACCTGCACAGACAAGACATAAGAATTTACCCCTATCTAGATGACTGGTTAATAGTCAGGAAATAGAGTTCCCAAGCAGAGCTCCACATCAGAGTGGTAGTGAGGCTCTGCAATTATATGGGCCTCTACATAAACCAAGAAAAGTCAAAGCTCCACCCATCTCAAAACATAGAGTTTATAGGGGCGTGCTGAGACACCTGCAAGGGGTTGGCATTTCTACCTCCTCCAGATTTTGGTCCATTTGCACCATCATTATGGAGCTGCAAACATCTCCCATGACCACAGCCCACCAGTGCCTTAGCTCCTCAGCCACTTGGCAGCCTCCACCTCAGTGATTCAGACGGCGTGCCTGAGGACGAGGCCTTTCCAGATCTGGCTCTGCACAGTGTTCCACATATGAAGGGACTCCCTAAACAAGGTACTGTCTGTCCCCCAGGACACTCTGGGGGCGCTTCAGGTTTGGAGGGAATCCCCGTTTTGCCATGCGGGGCATCCCCTTCAAAGACCTCAGGCCCTCAGTGACCCTAATAATGGATGCCTCGAACACAGGGTGGGGGTCCCCACATCTCTGGGGGACTCTCCACTCAAGGGCTCTGGTCCCACAAGGACAGTCCTCTCCACATAAATGTGAAGGAACTGCAGGCCATCTGACTAGCTTGCATGACCTTCCTGGACAAGATACAGGGCAGGTCAGTCCAGATCCTCACGGACAATACCACAGCTGTGTTCTACATGAATCAGCAAGGGGGGGAGCAGTGCTCCCCACCACTTTGCGAGGAGGCGTGCAAACTCTAGGAATTGGCCATGCGACACAACTTCACCCTGTGTTACAGCTTGGGATATGGAAGCAAAGACAGGTCAATGTCGCCACCTAGGTCTCGCAGTGCATCAGTTATGGAACCCAGGAGTCCCCACTCCCAGTCTCTTACTTTTGCCACTCCACACAAACAAACATTGCTAGGTGGCAAGGAGGTCAGCCATTGTCTCTGATAAGTCTGCATGCTATGGTTCCCCATCCCTGCATATGTTACCTTCCTCTGAAATTGGCCGCCACTTCTTTTTCATCAATCTGCTCTTTTCCCAAAGAGTAACTTTCTGGAGCTTTAACTCTGTGCTATAAACACCCACTCACACGCCGCCCCCCCCCCCCCCCACTGCTTTAAAACATTTAAAAGAAACACTCTGACTTTATTTTTTAAGTGTCAGCCCAATATATGCAAAGCAATAAAACAGATTTGCTGACTGCTCGTCTAGTCAGGCTGCCCTCTCTGTGCAGGCTTTACTGGCAGGGGCTACATGGGCCTTTTCCCCACAAAAGGCAGATCAAAGGACTGGCATTATGAACGAGACACCTCTGCTTCCCTCGCAGGAAAAGCCAGACTGTGCCGCATACTGTAAATGCCATTCACATGTTCCCCAGACCCCTGTTAAAGGAAACTCCATGAGGGCTGTCAAAGCATGGAAAACACATTTATAAGACGCTGGAAGGAAGGTGCGTTCCACAGAGACTCTGGTGACCCGACATGTTGCCCGTGTCATGCATACAAGCAAACGGAAACGGGATATTTCGTGTAACTGATGGGGTTTGATCTCTGACAACAGGTCCAGGAGCTTGGTATGTGCCACCGGATGTTTATTGTACTGTTGCTCATTATTTTCTGAGTGCACTTAGCCCTAGACAGGGCGTAGACTCTGCTTCAAGGTGCTTACAACTTTTATGGTTCTCTCTTTTTCCTGAGCCCTTCACAGTCCCAGATGTATTTATCCTCTCCAGGCTGTCATAACCATTGTACAGATGAGGCACTGAGTGATTTTCCCAGGAGCACCCAGGGAGTCTATGGCATTGCAGGGACTTGAACCTTCCTTATACGTGGCTAATGCCTGAACTGTCCTTCTCATATAGTGCCAAAACTGGGCTGGACACTTGCAGATATGTAATAGGGATCACAACCTAAGCCTATAGTATAATCAAAGGCCTGGAAAAATGAAGTGAATAACAGGATGGGAAAGGTGTTGAAGGAAGGAATTCAATATTGCCAACCTCAACCATTCCAACAGCCATGAATCAAGGCCCCCTCTAAAGGGAGACTGACTTAGAAATCAGGCGTTATTAAAAATAATCATACATTTCTGGTTGTTTATCTTGATCTGCATTTGGAGCCACTGAGATGCACTAAGCTCCCATTTTTCAAACAAGTCTCTGAAACCACAAGGGAAACCAACTATTTTTTAAAATATAAAAGCTGAGATTCTCACATAGTCACATGAATCCAGATGCTAGAGCTCAGAGAAACACACCAAATATTGCCAGACTAGGGATAAAACTGTGAGTTAGAAACACTGCGCATTCTTGAGTGCCATCTACTGGCTCTTTATTTATTAATATTATACACAGGCCTTTTACAGCACACAGAATTTACACAACCACAGAACTTGCGTATTTGGATGGGGGTGACAAGGATAGCGAATAGGTCCTAGACACCAGCATGCAACTCCTGGCAAATTATTCCAGGCCTAAGAGAGCATCTAAATTATTTTACTGTCAGAAGGAGCCACGAGAGCTAACAGTCCCTCTGGCCTACCTGGGCCTAAGAGCTGTTGTGAGGGTTCACGTGCAGCTTTCCAAAGTGAGATGTAGCCCGGCTCAGCTACTGGCATAGTCAGGCTGATTAAACTGCTCCACTGGCGAGCAGGCTGAGCTCTCCTTTGCTCCATGGTGAGAGTATCTTCAGCTCTTAGCAGCTAAGGGACATGGTCTAGAAATAATATCTACTCCAAATAATAACTGTATCCCATCATTACTGAGTGTGTGTGTGTGTGTGTGTGTGTTGCCTCTTTCTGTGCCTGTGTCGCTGCTGGTTTGTTCACTCCTGATTTTTGACAGACGGCCCATCCTTAATCCCCTGATAATCCTGGCAAATGTGTATACAGGGGGATGGGCGCGTATGTGTGACAGAGATTGTTTGCGTGAACTGGGTGAGGTGCAGTTCAATGTCATTACTGCAGGGCCTGATTCCTGGACACCCAGGATTCTGTGCCGTCAGGTCACTTGATAGCGCTGACTGGGTCTCTGTACAACCAAGACAGATGTTAGCTTATTGAAGTGTTATTTGTTGCCCACCAGGAGGCTGGTTAAGGTGATGCATTTTCTTCCCCACAAAGTATGTGAACATTTTCATCAGCACCAGCCTTTCGTCCTCTTAGCTGGTCTGCTTATTTCCATTGCAGTTCCCTTCACTCAGGTAACTGACATAGGTACCATGTCAGGCTAGCATGTGAGCCAGAGGCAACATGTGCTGCATGAGCTCTTACACAAGGTGGAAAAACTCTTACCAAACTCACCCCCAGAAAGTGAAATAGCATAGGGGCGGGGAGCAAATTAGCATGTCTTTGTTTTCTTTCTTTGTTTGGGAGGACACAAGAAAACCCCTGTAGCTAAAATGCTGCTGAAATGACAATATAGTGTATGAGCAAAGAATGGTCCTTCGACATGACATCCTCTCCCTCCCCAGCATGCTCGCAACTTGGCCGTTCAGACTCACACCATGCATCAAGACTGTGCCGTCAGCCTCAGCCAGCAGCTGTGCCAGCTCCTAGGATAAAGCCCTCATCTATTCCAGCCTCCTCCTCTTTATTTATTTGACATACCAACAGGATTACTCAAGTGCCTAAAGTTAAGCAGGTGCTTAAGTGTTCTGTTGGACTGGCACTGAGGGGAATCAAGTTCCCATGACTCGCCTTGCCCCCAGCCAAACCACAGCACTACACTTGTACTTCCACTGACCAGCTTTACTGAGCTTCGTGCCTGAACACATGACTGCAAAACGCAGGGAAAATAAATACGAAGGGAAACAAAGCCCTTGTGGTCCAAGTAACAATGTGTGCAGTCCAGAAAGTAATGAAGAGCAGGGAATGGAAAATGCATGTCAGTTGGCGGAAGACTGGATATGCCGGTTGCAGAGAGGGTGCGAGGCCTCTCCACCACATTGCCACCAGACAGCAGCTGCACCAAATGAAGCCAGCAGCACCTCGCTGAACTTTGACATTTGAATACAGAAAATAATTTGGCTTCATGAAGGTTCTCCCAGTCCTCGTGCCTCTCTGGAATGCACATGGCAGAGACAGAAGCAATCTCATTATTGCCAGAAGGAGACCGCTTTTCATTTGTTTTTGTTTTTACTGAGTTACCCAGAGCTCTGCTGCTTGGATAAGTTATAGTAATAAAGAAGGGGTGGGGGAGGAAACACTTTCACAGGATTTGCATGGGGTGAAGTTTTTCTGCCTGCAGGACAGGGGCAGCAGTTTCCCAGAAATCTGCATTGCTGCGGGGCCACGTGGTGTGACATCACACTTTAAACCAAAGAGAGAGGAAAGAGCAGCGTGGCATGAGATCTCTGGCTAGATAAAAGCCGTTAGCCCTTGCGCCATTAAAAATGTGTCTTATTATGTACTTGTAAAGGAAGCAAAGGTAACGGACTGACTGTGTTCAGCTCAGTTCCAACGGCCCTTGCTCTGCTGGTAAGAGACAGACCAGCAGAAAGGGCTAGTGTAAGGGGACTGATAGCCCCTTACTGAGAGTGAATGGGCCTTTTGATTGGCCACTCCCGCCTGGAAGCAGGACTGTGAAACAGACAGCCCCAGGGCCGGTGGGAGAGGCCAGTGTCCCAGGATGGCCTGATTGATTGAAAGTGCTCCCCCGCCCTTGAGCTGAAACTGCAGGCTGGACATGCCTGGGCAAACCAGTGTGGGGGGGAGGGGGCCGAGCTAAGGAGGAAGCACTAAGCAGCCAGCAGCTGGGAGCCAGAGGACCCAGGAAGGGAGGCCAGGCTGAGCTGATTTGGGCAGAGCAGACCCACAGCAGCTGGACCAGCAGAGAGCCAAGTGGAGCTGAGCAAAGCAGAGCTGGAGGCAGTGACAGAGCCAGAGGTGCCTGAAGCTGGGGCAGGAGGCCAGAGAAGGAGCCCACGGTGCTGAGCTCATCTGTGCAGCCCCACGGCAGGAGGGCCGGAGGAGCCCCACTGAACCCGAGCAGCAGCTGGGAGCCGGAGCTGCAGCCATCTGAAGCTGGGTGTGGTGAGCAGCTGGGGAGCAGTGAAGGGGGGCTGACGCTGGGAAGAAGGGCCCTGCCCCTGGAGCTTGGGGACGTGTGGCCACAGCCGGAGCCTGCATCTGGCCCCTGGATCATCCAGTTGCAGCCAGGCCTGGGCAGAGGGCTTGCAACATGGAGGACAGACTGTGAGACTGTTCCTCAGGCCCCAGAGACTCTGTTTGTAGTGCTCCCACACCAGGCAGCGGTGCTGGGGGTTTATTGTTCATCTTTTTCCACTTTTTTTTCTATTTTCTTATTGGGTTATTCTTTTTATTTCTGTATGCTTAAATAAATTGCATATAGTGTATATAGTAACTGGTGGGCCAGAAGAGTGGTCAGCACCCCGGAGTGGGGACACCCTAGCCCTATCCTGAGAGACCACGATAAGAGTAGGGGTCGAGCCCCCAGGAATCCTGGGGCCCAGCCTTGTCGGGGTTACAGAAACTCCTCCAAACAGGAGATTGGGAGGTGAGCCTTTGAGGTCAGGCAGGCCTTGGGGTAAAGGAAGTGGGAGCAGGGACTCAGATCCTTTTGCTACCCACCTTCACCGGGGTGGTATACAAAGTCTGGGAAGTTCCCCACAAGAGCGGGTCCATCCCCCCGCTTACACTAGGGTCAGCTGACCATCATGTGCACTGTGTTGTAAGTCCTGCACTTGCTGCAGGCAGTTGTATTGATTGATTCAGGTAGTTCCTTGCAAGACAGTTCTCTGTCATGTCCTGGGAAATGCCCTCACCTTTAGACCTCAACGAGAGGCAGCAGCAGCAGGATCAGCTCTAGCGTTGTTCAGACTGGTGACTGGAAATGGAGTTATATAAGAAAGTGGTTCACACGTAGCTGCTTTCTTGCTTGTCTGTTAGGCAGTAACTAGCCCAGTGGTGCTGCAGTCAGCCACTTGCCCAGACAGTTATGAAACCTGGGCAGCTTGACTCCCCATCTGTTGCTTTGATCACCACTGATCCTGCCCCTGCTTCACAGAGCTAGGAGAAACAAAGACTTTGCATCCATTTTACACACAGCACAGCTTCTTTGGGTTGTGATAAACTGACAGCCAGACATGGTGACCCAGATTAAAGCAGGAGCTCAGGATCAAACAGAAATGTCCTAGATTGGTGGAAAAAGTTGACCAATCAGCAAAGCTCATTTCAAGCCAGTGAGTAATTCTAACCAATCAGAAACTAAGGAATTTTCCCACCTAACTGTGTAGTCAGTTCCCAACCAGGTCCTCTCATGGTAATATAAAATGCTGCTCTCCATCCCCCATGAGGCTAATCAGTTTGTTGGCTCAGAGTGGGAGAGGAGTGTTTTAACAGCCTTTGGACTATCACCTTGGCAGCTGAGCTTCAGTGTTTGAGGCTGAATCATTTGGTGTTCATTTTAGTGCCCTTGAACTTATTTCTTTGCACCCAGTACTTGGCACAGGAGGAATGAGGCAGGCTATTTGAACAAGGTTAGGCCAGATTCATTTTGGTTCCCTCATCCCTCACACACCAATTACAAGCTGTTGCTCATCGAAGTTGTGCTAAATAATGTGCTCTTCAGCAGTACATTGCAGGCTAAGATCTTGCATTGTGACTAAACCTTTGGTAACACTCTCTACGAAAGTGCAAAAGTGACTCCCTGTCTGTCCTTACTGCTGGGCGGTTCCTGACCAGCCCTGCACCAGCTTCTGCATTTAGAGACACATGAGGGAAAACAGAAGCACATGAAACACATTCCTCATAGGCTCTCAGGACTCTGGGGCTCATTTTCCACTTTGGGTTAATATATGTAAATCTAAATTTGCATATTTATTAATAAAATCAGAGCCAGCCAGCAATTAATTTAGCTTTTTAATTAGATGATAATCTTTTCTTTGTACACTGGGTGTTGTGGGCTTTGGTTGAGTTGACAGGGAGAGCTGTGGATGGCCTTCAGCGTTCCACCTGAGTGTTTACTGCTGGTGAAGAGAGGCTTGACATCATTGCTGAGAGATGCACATGTCCCAGGCAGCCCCTCCTGCACCTCAGTCCCAGCATATGGCCCCACCACCCCTAGTTCGGCCCTGAATTCACTGCACACCACAGCACCGCAATCCTCACCTGCAGCATTCCGGTTCTGGAGACTCTTCTGAGAGGAGATGCCCTGACGGTGCTCAATGCAGGCAGGGGGTTGTGCTGTGAATAGATACACCCTGCTCCCTATCCACTGGACCAAGGCCAGTTGGAGCCAATGGGAGCTGCAGATAAGCAGCACTAAGGAATATCAAGCCGCAGCTTAAGCACCCCCAACATTAGAAATGAGGGTGCTAGTGAATGGGCTCCTAGTGAAGTATCCTCAGTTGGGGCAGCTCAGAGTCAGTGGATCTGTGCTGATTTATGTGAGCCACAGCTCCACAAGGAACAGCAGCTGGGGTGTGACCCCCCCCCAGCCATCGAACTAACAGATGAGTGCAGTGGCCATCAGGCAAACACACACACCTCCCACTGTCCAGGGCCAGGCCCAGTGCCCTCCCCTACTCCTGCTTTCTCACCCAGCAACAGCCAGCCAGGACTGGCAGGTCACTAGTTAACTGGGGTAGCCATTGCCACACACATCTGTTATCCCAACTGAGATGGAGCAGGAATGAAGCCAATACACGGGCCCCCTGTTGCGAGGTATTAAATGTAAGTGAGAGAAAGAGATGCATGGATTTAAAGGGGCTGGGCACAGGGTCTGCTTGTTTTCCTAGTCAAGCACTTGTGTTTTCTGGTCTACAACAGCTAACAGACCCCACCTACTGGTCTGGAATTTCCTTCCAACCTGTGCCTGGCTGCGCAGAGGCGGTACAGTCTTGCGTGGGCACAGATGAGTACAGATGCTGCTTTCTGCAGCAAGAGATCACTTACAAGTGGGAAGGGGGCAATCCACCATGTAGTCAGCTGCCCTTTGGAGCTGGGAGGAAAGTGATTCCCCTACAGAGAGGTTTGGTGATTTCTCTTCATAGATGGGGCTGTGCACTGAGAGTTCTGTCTCCACTGTAATAAAGGAAATGGGAAGAATCCAAAGGAAAATGGATTGGTCACCTGCTGGGGGGGAGTGGAACTGGCTAATTTCATATTTCTCCTGTTAGCTAGAGCTGGGATCTCCTTTACCTGCTCTTGGCTGCCGTTTCACAAACCTAGAGCCAGCAAAGAGGACTTTGACGCCAACTCAAAAGAGCAGAGCCCATTCCCAGCTAGAAACAAGGCTTCAGGCCTATGGGGGGAGTTGATCAAGAGCTGAGGAATGACACATGGTGAGGTCAAAATTCATCAGGACTTTAATGTAGTGCTCACACAGGATGCATTTTTCCTTGTGCATCAGCACTTATATGGTGACTTGGCCTTACACAGGCCCTCTGCTGAGGGTCAACTGTCACCCGCAGAGAGGGCTGTATGGCTGTTCTCACTCCGGGTAGTCTGAGCACATTACCCTGCAGCAGCTCCCAGGAGGCAGGCATTGTGTAGTGATGGATGCAGCAGCCAGTGGACCCACAGGGCATGCTGAGACACAACCTGCCTGGAGCACTGAAATCCCTCTTAACATTGTCCAAGACTTTGGGCTTGGCCTCTAGGCCCGTATGAAAAATGCAGCCACAATGACAACTGGATGCTACTTTCCTCTGAGTACTGTTAGGTGGCCTAAGCGATACAAGCTGGTTGGGCTCAGTCTAGTCTAGTGGCCCAGATGTCCCCAGCACAACTGATACCAATTGCCCCTAGCTGGCAGCCGCAGTGCAAAGGCCAAGACCGAGCCCACTCTCGAAGAGAATTGGCCTCTCCCACTTGGAATTGACACCCAAACTGGTGGGCACAGAGTCCTACCAGCTGTGCAGCCCAACAAGGGTCTTGCTGCCCAGCTACCAGCACAGGGGAGCCATGCCGCAGGGCCAGCTGCCTTTTGGCCTTTCAGGCACTGTAGGCAAAGCGAGCGTGGGGGCTAAGCCTGTCAACCCAGCCCAGCCTCCCACAAGGCCCCCGCATGGGCCTCCCTGGACAGTTCTCACCCCAGAGCAGCCCTGGGGGTCACACCTGTAACAGGGACACAGAGGCAAAGGTGCAAGTGACAGAAGGAGCTCAGCCTGGAGCCCAGCCTCTAGGAACAGCTCAGCCCTTCTTGCTCCAAGACACTTGCTGCTTCCACCCGCCATCCTTGTATCTCCTCCCTCTTTAACCCCAGGCACCCACATGCTCAGCTCTCAAGGGAATCAGGCCACTGTGACCAGAGACAATCGGTTGCCTTAGAAACATGATCGCTGTGCTGCCAACAGAGCGGACTATACCCGCGGTGAGGCGGCTGTGTGGCTCACGCAGCGTGAGAGCCACGCCACATAGCCCATGAATTGGACTGAAGGATGCTTGAAAATTAAGACGAGGCAGAGGTAGTCCAGCATCGGGGGGGCTTTTCCACAGGAGGGAGCAATACTCTTCCAGGTTACCCAGCAACCCAACTCCAGCCCCCACACGGCGGGGAAGGGGCACGGTCCAGGTTGCTCTCTGTCTGAGTCACTGCTGGCCCCCATGCTCCAGCATGGCACTGTGGGGGGCCAGGGTGCCAACAGAGCCACGTGGGCAATAGGAACTGTGGGTGTGATGCCCCCCAGCACTGCAGGAGCTGTGGCCCCACATCCTGGCCTGTATCTCTTGGCTTTGCTGGGAGGGTGTCAGGCTGAGGCCCGAGATCCTGTTGCATCCCAGGGCTTGGACTGTCTCCATTGCATCCTGCACCACATACCCTGAGCGACCAAACAAGCCACAAACTCCAGACTCCTAAAGGACCTAGTGATGAGGCTGCTCAAGCATCAGAAGCTCAGCATGAAGGGAGCTGTGGCCAGCACGAGTTGTCCCTGTATGAATATTGCATTTGTCCAGGCTGCACATGGGAAGAAGGACTACCTGAGTGAGTGGGAAAGATGGATGCCTCCTGAGGGAGAGGCAGATGTGTGTGTAACATCTGAGTGTGCAGCACATGTGTGAACCAGTTGCGTCAGAGTCTGTGTTCCCTAGATAGAGGGAGGATGCATGTGTGTGTGAGAGAGAGAGAGAGGGTGCTGTTACCAGGATGTGGCATAACTGCTGTCATGTTGCAACGCAACTGGGTGCAAACAGTGATCAAGGCGCTTGGTGGAAGTACCTGGTGAACCATGTCTGCTGCCCAGTTCCCCAAGAGCCTCCCAGCCGGGGGCCCCAGGAGCAGAAGGGGAGCCTGTTCACAAGTACGGGCTTGCCCAGGATTCCCCTGTCAGCCAGAGCCAGGAAAGCTTGAGAGGTGACCTGTGAGAGGCCAGGCTGGCCCTGGACATGCCGGAGGGGCCATTGTGGGGGCTGGTAGCAAGGGAAGGAGAGCCAGTGGACACTGGCAGCTTGTCAGCAGATGAACAGGCTGGGCTGGCAGGCAGTGTGACAGCAAACATTTCAGGTGGCTCAGACATGATATAGCAGCAGTTAATACAGCCCTGCCACAGAGCCTAGCCAAGGGCAGGCCAAGAACTAGGACGTGCTAAAGTGGGTACGTGGGACTGGGTAGCCCTCATCAGCTAAAAGATACCAACAGACATTTAGGGTGGCCAGGTGAATTTATGGGGTAAGACGCAGGGCATTTGCACAGCACTTGACTGACTGGGCCAACAGATGGCCAAGGCCAAAGGTGCAGGATGTGAAAGTGATCATGGATGCCAGGATATTAGAGCAATGTATGCAGTGCCTCCCAGATACCACTCTGGTCTGGGTGAGGCAGCACCAACCAGAAACAGTGGAGGCAGGGGTAAAGCTGGTGAGGGGTGGGCTGAAGCAGATTTCCCAAGGAAGGTGGCTTGTACTGGGGCTGGGGAACAGGGGGAAGGTGAGATCCCTCAGTAGTGAGACCTAGAGCTTGTAGGGCACGAAGAGAAGGTTGCTTCCTTCAGCCAGGCTAAAATGAGCAGGAGAAAGGCCCCATTAAGTGGGACGACCTGTGCGTGGAATGTGGACGGTGAGACGCCAGTGGCTGGCTTGGGGTGATGGGGAGCTCTCAGAAGGTGGCAAAGCAATTCCTGTAATGAGACGCTGAAGACCAGAGTCAGGTTGTTGACTCACTGGCTGGGTATTTGTTTGTGCAGGGGTTGGGGGAGGCGCTCTCTGCACAGAGTGCACACAGGGGGTAAAGAGACATTTCTGCTGGCTGCAGTCCCATCCGTGGTACAGGGGGGAAGGGAGTGGGGGGAGGGATGGTTCCAGTGGGAAATTATGAAAGTGGTAGTGGGCACTTTGCCCCATCTGCTGTTCTTAGTGGCTGACTGGAACCCATTCCCAGAAGCAGGTGAGGGAGGGCCAGTGGAAGGAACCTCAGGGGAGGGTAGAAAATTGGAGGATTAGGTTCCACTGTGGTACCCAGAACCCATCTGGTGGAGATCAGTAAGCCGAGAAAGTGAGGCCCACATAGGACAGACACTGAGGAGGGATGAAGGAGCAAGGGGCTCATGTACAAGGACAGCCCAAAGGGAAGTCAGAGGTGAACCCACCATAGCCCAGTTAGGGGGCCCCAAGATCTTAACACCAAGTGGGTGCTGTGAGGTTCTGGCTGGGGAGAATGCCAGAGCCTGCCCTGCAAGCAATGGGAAAGAGACAGGACTAAAGCCTGTGGGGCATCCCCAGTGTGGCACCTTTGGGTCAAATTGGAGTTGAGGGTAGGCCCCCCCCCACCTGAGGGCTTCTTCCAGGAGTGTACAATGGGAAACCCTCACAGATGGTCCAGGGGAAGCCAAATTAAGGGAACTATTAATTAAATAATTAACACAATGGGGTTGACCCCACTTTGAGTGGGGTTTGAACTAGACACCTCCTAAGGTCTTTTCCAGCTCTCATCTTCAAGGATTCAACAGTAACACCAGCAGCACACCGGGATTGCTGCCCCATGCAAGGAAGGGGGAGCTAGATCAAGGGGAAAACAGCCCAGCAGAAAAGTGGGACCCTGGCCAAGTGGGGATCCAGGAGGAGGTGAGCAACAGAGGCTGAGCCAGAAGCAGAAAGGGCTCCACATCCATGGTGATGCACATTGTGGGAGTCCCTCATGGCCCCCTCCCCAGGTCCCAGGAGCTGAAGGGGGAGCCCTGTGGGAGGAGCGACGATGAGTGTGCAGCCCAGCACCTGCACACCCCATGGGGGAGAATGTGGCTGGGAGGGGGTGGGGGATGTGTGCGTCCCCATATTCATTTTCCTCTGGACAGACCTCCAGACTATGCAGCAGCTGTTGCCAGATAGCAGGGTGTTTCCCAAACACACCTCCTAGTGAGGCTTTCCATGCACATGAATCCCCCACTCCCCTCCACCAGCCGCTGGGCTCTGCATCCTGCACAGGAGCCTTTCGGACACACTGGGGCAGCTCAGATGTGAGATCCGAACCCCCCAGCCCAGCCTTTGCTGGCTGGCTTGGCATGAGACCCTTCTGTCACAACAATCAGCAAATCAGACACAGAATGCATTCCACTCCTGACATCGCTGCATGGCAATGCCCGTGGCCTGCTCTGCAAGGTGATGTTCTCTCCTTTCATGCAGAGTTGGTGGCAAACCTCCTTTGTTCCATGCAGATTTCTGCTCCCATTTGTCTACCTTTATGGCCACCCAGACCAGCCCTGAGAGTTCCTGGTTCCTGCACTCATCTCCAGGAGGGGGATGCAGCTGTGTCCTTGGCTGACCCAGCGGGAAGCCTGAAAGGGAAGTGTCTTTAGCAAGCTGGTGCGAGCTGAACAGAGCCTCAGAGAGAAACTGGGTTCACTCACTCGGGGTCAGGCAAAGAATCCTTGCAGGCGGGGGTCAGGGAAGCTGGAGATAGGGAGCTGCCAAAAGGCCATGCCAGGCCAGGCTGTGCAGCAAGCCCTGACCCCAACAGCATTCCTGAGAACACGCAGAGCAAAATACAGCAGCTGCTTTCTCTGCGGGCCAGAGAAGAACGCCATGCTCCTGGCCTCCCTGAGTGTTGACCAGGGGTCTCAACACACTCGGCCCATGGGCCATATGCGGCCCGTAAAGCTGTTTCCTGAGGCCCACAAAGACACTATTGTTACCAATATTTGCAATATTGTTGTGTGAAAAGGTTTCAGTGGTGCAGCCCTCAAGCTAATGTACTAGTCCTCATGCAGCCCTCATGGTGTTTTGAGTTTGAGATGCCTGTTGTTGAGGGTCAGGACTGGGGCCATAAATCCCTGCTGCCCCCAGCTGAGTACAGTTGTGGGGGCGTTTTCTACCAAGAAAATCTCTGCCCACAGTCCATGCAGACCTCCTCTTTCTTTAGCTCTGCCTGCCTGTATCCTTGGGGGAATGAAGGTAGAGATTGGTTCAATGCCCTCCCCATGCACTTACAGGGAGAGCGGCTGCCCCTCCCCCCTGGGGACCCCAAAAAAGCCACATGCCCAGCTGCTTCCTTTACAAACCTTTATTTCCATTCCCCCACACTCCCCCCCCCCCCAGCTCCACGTGCCTTTCACAGCTTTTATTTTTTAGATAAAAACAACAAACCATCTCACTCCACCAATTCAGGACAGACATGGATACGCAGATGACTCTCCAGTCACCTCAACCCCCACCCATACTTCAACCCAACTCCCCTTGGAGCCACAGCCACAAGGGCTTTCCACTACAGGAACATCAATGGCTCCTGTGAAGGGCAGAGAAGCCCGGCTGGCTAGAACAAGCCCGCCAGGACAACACTGTAAACTTCACCTAGCTTTGAGACTGAGCTGCTCTGCCGAATAGCTGTAATGCAAAATAGTGGGATGGATCCCAGCACGCACCCAAAATATCCCTATCCCCACCCCATTGCCCTTCCCGCACCAAAAACCAGATATGTTGCACACATTAAAAGTGACACAGAATGATACAGAAATCAGAAGGGGGGGGATGAAAGTGTCTCTTTCTCCCTTCACAGCAACAATCTACGGGACTCAGAGACACCGCAGCAGCGTCACAGGAAGGTTCAATATAGACAGAGCTTTAGGAACCAAGGTCAGGGGGTAAAGGTCATAAGTTAATCTATACAGATAGCATTAGGCAAAGGTAGGGGTAAGCACGCTTCCTGCTGTCCACCTTCCCCTCCTTGCAGCGAGCGCTCACACAAAGTGCCCTGGGGACAGTGGGCCACAGGCCAGCACAAAAACCCCATAAGGAAATGACAGGTGGACTCCAGTGATAAAAACTGGGCATGAGATGCCCCCCACATTCCCCACCTGGCCATGGGAGCACAATCACCATGCAGAACACTTACAGCCAACGGGGGCATTGTGGTGGGGAGACTGTCCCAGCACCCTGTGGTTTGGCTCAAGAGTCCTGCCCTGCCCTGCCCTCCCCATGCAGTATTGAAGGGCAGGGGGAGCTGATGTTAGGGGGATGGCAGTGGAGCTAAGTGCCCAGCTGGGAAATGGTTTCAGCTGGCTCCAATACTAGGGCACAGGGGCCTGCCACTTGGCCTTTCCACAGCAGCATCGTCCCAACTGGGGAAACCGGCAATGGGGTGGGAACAGGTGCTAAGTAGCTCAAACAGCCCTGAGATTAGTGTAAATGCTGTGAGCCAGGTGGGCTGGGAGGATTTAAACATCTTCCCATGGATTCATCACCCCACATCTGCTATTACAACAGAACAGTGAGCACTTCCTCAGCACCCAACTCACAGCAAGGCTGCTCCCAGCCAGGTTGCAGTTTCCACAGCCAGCAGCTCTCCCTTGCACTCTGGCAACAACCAGACAGACACCCGGTCCATCTGTCCATGGCAGAAAAGGCCTGGCAGCTCCCTGACTCCTGCCCTGGGCCCTAGACAGGGAGACACTACACTGCCTGCCTCAACAGGTGCCCTGTCCATCCACCGGATTTACCAGACAGAGCTGCAGCAATGCAAACCCTTTCCATGGATGCAGCACATCTCTTTAGCATCTGCCCAGGTGGAAGCACATTGCTGCAGCGACTAAGGCTGACTAAATCAACAGCATCCCCAGGGCCAGAACCACCTCTCAGACCCACCCAGCAAACTGCAGCCAAAACACACAGCTGCCAGGGAAGGTCACCCGAGAGCTAGAGACACCCCTCAGCCCCATCCTCTCCTCACCAAGAACCAACCAATTTCTCCTCATTTCTGCAGCTGCAAAACCAGCTGCCTAGAAGCTACTCTGCAATGCGAACCTGAGTATTTCTCCACCACCCCAGCTCCCATACACCTTTCCCAGCCCCCCAACGCCCCCCACCTTTGCTCTCGTCAGTCATCTGATGCTGTCCAACCACAGACACAGAAAGCCCATGCCCTATTCCGTTCCCACTGCTCCTGGCCAGAGACCAGAGATATGAGGCCAGAAATGGCCCCTGTCCAGATCCCACCCACACAATCCCACTCCCTCACACAAGCACAATGGATGGAGCTCCCGTGCCCCCGCCCTGCCCCCCCGACCTGGGAGTTTTATCTTCCAGCACAGTGTGGTGAGGGGCATTAAACAGCAGAAAGCGGGAAGACAAATCAAATCAAATGGGGGAGGTGGCATTAAAATGGTCACAGGAAATAAGGCATGGAGATGACAGGCTGGCAGGGGGGGACTCTAGAGCACGGTTTTGTCCAGATCCACCTTGACTGGCAGTGGACCTGCCTCCTCACTGTCTTCTGCTGGACAGATGGTGACAGCAATCACTGGGTGCAGAGAAAAGGGGGCTGAGCCATCCAGGTCCTCCAGGTATTCCTTGTCGCCATTAATGCTGAGTGGCTGGAAGAGAGACAGAGCCAGCAACTGGTGAAAGAGAACAGCTGCAGGAGGCAGGTGAAGAACCAGCTCTTGCTCACCTTGAGTGATACCTCAGGGAGGCTGGGAATGGAGAGGCTGTGGCAGCAGAGAGAGGGATGTATCAGTGCAGGTGGGTGGTTTGAGAGAGGGTACAAACCACCCCAAGCCCACCCGGCTCTCCCCCAGGAGGCTGGAGGTCCAGGGCAAGGTCCCCGCCCAGTGGAGTCTGCACCTGAGTTTGCCCCAGGACCCCAGTTGGCTCCGTACCTGGGTCTTGACATGCTGGTCTGGGGCGGTCACCAGGCTGGCACAGCTTAGCCACAGCATCACCATGATGGAGAGGAAGAGGCAGGCAGCCAGGATCCAGCGAGGAAGGCCTGAGCGCCTGTAGCACCCCACCACCCCCCGCCAGAGAGAGAGAACGAGTTTATGGCTAGGCACCAAGGGAGGGAGGGGGCTCAAATGGGTCCCAAAGCTGGCCAGCGAGGGAAGCATTTTTCCTGGCTGAGTCAGACACCCCTAGGGGACCTGAGAGCCACTCCCTTGAGACTGACGGCCAAACTCTCAAAGCTGCTGCAGGTGGCCCACCCACTGCTCCCGCTATCACCAACCTGCCTCCTCCATGGAGCATGCCTTCTGCTGGCTCTCCCCTGGCCAACTAAACCCACCCCTCAACCAAACTAGCTCCACCCCTTGATAGGACAGCCCCCCCTTGCTCAAATAGCCCCACCCATTGACCAGATAACCCCACCCTCATCAGTTTAATCACACCCCTTGACCAGATAACCAAAGCCCCTGCTAGTAACATTTGCCAAGGTGGTTTATTCTGCAATGGAAAACCCAATCCCCATCTCACTGTCCCCATGCCTCCCCATCCCTGTTCTAGCCCCTTTCCCCGCTCCCCATATCCCTCCTCCCATTTGCCAGGCCTTATCTTTCTGGCATTTCCTCTGCCCTCCCCACATCCCCATGGGGCCAGGCCTACACCTACTTGGACATACAGCCCAGGAAGTCGTGCTCCGCTTGCTGGGACTCCAGGTGCTGAACCTTGGTTTTGCTCTTCAGCTCGTTCATGGGGGGTTTCTCCAGCTTTTCCTGGGGGCCTGGCAGGATGACACCCAGCCCACTGACTCAGCCACCCGTGCCCCAAGTGAAGCCATGGGCATCTGCTCATGTGCCCAGGCCCAAACAGGGGGAGAAAAGGAGGCAAAGGGACCTTCACCTAGTTTACTGCAATAGCCTAGAACAAGACCATCCCCAAAGCAACAACGATCACTTCATCATATTTACAATCTGGCTTTCTACTGGACCAACACACCCTTCATGCCAAGGGCGCCGGCCCTCCTCCTGCCACCTAAACACCACAGCTGAATGCTGTGATTACACAGGGGCCCACATGAAATGAGTTTGGTGGGGTCTCAATCTGGTTCCCTGCAGACACGTGTCTATAACACAGATCCATCCACAGAGCCTCATGCTGGCAGCCTCATCCAAAACGGAAGGGGCCAGGGAACGTGAGCTTACAGTGCTGCCCACTCCCCACCCCCCGAGGTCAGATGAAGCCTTGGCACCACGTGTGGAAGCTCCCAGCGCAGGAGTCTGGTTGCAGATCAGTGGCTGCAATGGGCTGGATTTGGCCCTCAAGCAGAAGCTCCCCGCTTCCCTCCCCTGCCAGCCACAGACACCAGGCTATCTGATCTTGGCCTGTCCTGGGATTCCACCTGGGGTGTGTGTACAAATGTGTATGTCACAGCTCAGGGACAGGTTATTTGTTTAGCTCTGGAAAAACCGGCTCAGAGCTGGGCACCCTTTTCTGGCAGTTCCCATCTCTGTTCCTTGCTCACCCGCATGGGGCTTCAGGGTGTTAGGGATGGAGACGGGCCAGGACTTCTCCAACAGGTCCGACTGGAGCACTGGCACCTCGGGCGCTGTGTACTCGATCTGAGGCTGGGACTGAGGAGTCAGTGTTCAGAAAAAGTAAAAAGGATGAAAACACAGTCAGTGACTGAAACCAGGAACCCCCTGGAGTGTGTGGAACTCAGGGCTGGCTCAGACCCTGCTGAGGGGCCCATGGGTTTGAGGGGCAAAACCCTTCTACTGCTCGGCCACAGACCCCCCTCACTGTGCCTGAGCAGAAGCAGCGAGCATAGAGGGGCCCTCGCTTACCAGCTGCCCCGAGGGACTGTCAGGAACAGGGCGCACCATCAAGGCCAGCCCATTGGTTTGTCACTCAGCCTTTCTGCCTGTCCCTTGCACTTCTCAGGTGCAGATCACTTGCACAGGGCCTCAGCACCAGACAAGTCAGAAACTGTGCATAAAGAAACAGGACCCTTTCTCTGGCCTTTGCATGCAGGCATGTTCAAAGCCAGTCTAGCATCAGACCACGAGTCCACCTCATAGCGCAGTATCCTCCCTTCCTGTCCCACCGGAGCACAGGCCCCCTTCCTGGCTCTGGGATGAGCTGATGGTTTGCAGAAAGGTGAATGTAGCTGGTCACTGGTTGACTGCTCAGCCCGGGTGGGGTATGTGGAAATCCCTTCCTGACCCCTGCCGGCAATTCGCCTCTGCCCTGCAGTATGGGGGTCTGTGCCCCGTTCCCAGAACCACTGATGGCACCTGTGGCGTGGGCCGGCCCTACCTGGAACACCACCACTTTGCCATCATCTGCCTGCAGGTAGAAGGTCCAGGTGGAGGAGATGAAGCTCTGGGCAGAGCTGACGATGTCATTGCAGAAGCTGGAGACCAAGTCAAACATGGAGAAGGATGCTGGCTGCAGCTCCAGATTCTGTAAACCAGCAAAGAGGAGACCACCAGCTTGCTGTGCTGTCCCCCCCACCCCTCACGGCTCTCCAGAACGCAGGTGAGGTAGCGCAGGGCTCTGGAGCAGGGTGTATTGAATGGATTCTGCTGTAAGAGTCACCTCAGCACTCCTGGTCTAAGCACACAAATATGAACTTTCCTGAGAGTGAAAAGGTGGTCTAGTCTAGTGGTGAGAGTGCTCTCCTAGCCTGTGGGAGACCTTGGTCCAGTTCCCAGCTCTGTGACCTCAGGGCAAGTCCCTGAGATGCTCTGTGCCTCACTTTCCCAGTTGGGCAACATGGATTGCAGCCCTGCCCCACAAGGATTAATTCCTTGGTGACACAGAGATGCTCACGACAGTAAAGGGGACAGAAGATGGCAAACCACAGTCTAATACATGGCAGTGGTTGGCACGAAATGCACTGGGACTCAGTCTAGGTCCCACTGCACCAGCCTCTGTGCCTTCTCAAAGAAGCGTTAGCGCCACCAGCCTCAGTGCAAAACCCAGGGCTGAGCAGGACACAGAAGCTGAGCCCAGAGGGTCCCCTCAGGTCAGAGTCAATATACATTGGCAGGGGCGCTGGGGCCAAATGGGGGAGGCAGGCTCCATGACTGCTGTCCAGCTCCTTCCACCAGCACTAAACACACATGAAAACGTTTTAAACACCAGGAGTGAAGGAGCCAAGCTGCCGAGGGCGTTTCTCTCCTGGCAGCTTATCCATGCCCTGGATTCTTGGCTCTTTTCAAGGTTTGTTATTTTTTAAAGTAACCCTGCAAGAATGTGTTTGGCGGCTCCTTGCCACGGACATCGAACATTTTCCAAGGCTGGGAACACCAGAGCGCCTCAAACATTCAGATGACCAAACAGGAAACAAATAGGTCAGATTCTGTATCTGATTATGAGGCATAAATCTGCTTTGTCTGCTTGCCCAGGAATCCAAAGGGAAACCGCTCTGAGTGGAATTCACTGAATAAGGGAGTGTTCGGAGTCTTGTTTGAGACCTGGCCTTTAACGGAGTTCCATCTCCCCCCCCCTTCCCGTTCTTTCAGGGCAAGCAGGGACAGACACATAACCTACTTCCAGGGACAGCTGCCCCTGAGACACAGCCATCCTCTTTCTCACACAGAAAAACATTGACCTCAGCCACTGATTCTGTGTCTGATGTTGGGCACGATCCTGAGTTTCTCCATGCCTTGGTTTCTCCATCTTTAATGCTTGTTACCAGCTTCCCAGGCATTAATTAATTAATTAGTGAAAGCACTTTGCCATCTGGGGCTGAGAAGCTACAGACAGAGCATCATACCCCCATGTCTGATCCCTGTGCCTTCAGCAGAAAGCCATCCTGCCAAGGTGCAAACCTGTACCTCGGGCAAAGTCTAACTCAATTATTTGGGCAAAAGCTGAATCAATTAACTACAGGAGGAAAAGAGGCGGAGAAAGGAATAGCCACTCAAAATCCAGGGAGTCTGGAATAATCACAGCACAGAACATTCCATCCTGGGAATTCAAAGGCAAATCCTACCCCTCCCCAAATCAATGGCAGACCTAGTGGAACGCATATGATTTGCTTTAAATAGCACAACAGCCCTACACTGGGTAATTCTGTCTCCACAGCCCAGCCACATCCACTCCCTGGAACAAAAAGAGCAGTGGGGTAAGTATGAAAGCTGCCAGCCTATCTCACCAGGTACCTGGTGGGCATCAGATGCCCTGAAGATGTGCCATGTAGGAAGGGGAAATGACAAGGGCATTAAATAAGCAAAGGCCCCTTTTTGCTGTCCAACATTTTTCAGTAGTTTTTACTGCTGTGTGAGTGGCTGCAAAGATCTGAGACTATGGTGACTCAAAATGCCCTGCAAAAAGTAATCGGCTGTGGGGATCAGGTAGGAGAGCATTCCCGAACAGGACAGCAGCTCGAGGGTGCATCAATACTGAGATGTGGGGGGACTGCACACTGCTGCTGCCATCTGGTGGCAAATTGGATGTGGGGCAGTTGAATATAGGGCAACACTGGCCAGATGCTTGTGCTTCAGTCAGGTGGTCTAAGAGTTCTCACAGCCTCTCTCACCTTCTGCAAGTTGATCTGTGGTGTGCAATGGAAAGGCAAGGGAGAGATGGCAAGAAGGAGAAATAGCAAAGGGGCTCTACAGTTTTCCTTTTCAACGCACTTTACAAAGCATACCAGGACGGCTGAGGGGCTGGGAAGCATGAAGCCACCTTTCCAAATGGGTAATGCCTCCGACAGAGCACATGAAGGAGTAGCTGGAGACATGGACAGATCTCTCCCCTCTTCTCCAGAGTCTCCTTTTAAAAAGGAATCAGCCTCTAGCTATTACCGTTGGAAGGAAAAGCTTCAAAAGATCAAGTGAGCATAAAGGATGAAGGGATGCCTGCCTGAGTCTGCAGAGAGCCTGAAGCAATAGCTCCAAGGTGAACACTGCCCTGTCCATTTCAACAGGCGCTACCTCAGATCCCCTCTCGCTGCTTATTACAGCATGGGAGAAAGGAGAGGAAGCGTCATACTGTGCAGATCTGTACCACCATTTCCCAAATTGGGGGCATGGAAGAGGACTACCGGTGAGGGAGGGTGGATGGCGTGTATTCTTTATAGTGGAAAGGTCTTGGTGGGACTGCAGGGAGGGAGCGACTAACCTCACCTTCCTGAACTGCAGGCAGAGATGTCTCAAGCTGTGTGAGCTGTGACTCTGCCAAGGCCACCATGCTGTGCTCTGCCCACTAGCTCTCACTGCCTCTGCTGTCAGCTGGGGTCAGATCACGCAAACCCCCCACCCAGGAGGTCTCTGAGACACAGCTTGTGTCCCTCCCAGGCCCTTTAAAATCAAAACAGCCTCCTTGTCATCTGCTCCTGCCCCATCACCGAAACAGGCTGCTGGCTAGAAACCTGCCTGGTGTCCACTGCACCGGGGCAGCAGCTGTCCTAGACACCAGAAGCACCAGCATGTCTGGCCAGGAGCAATCATCCCTCCTGTTGCCAGGCAGGGCCAGCTGCTACTCCCAGCCTGTCTGCACCAACATGCCCTATGGCTGTGGTAGCTGTCAGCACAGACACCTACACGACAGTGATTCCCGGCTGCCGGCCCACTGCAGCTCTTTTTCCATCTGTCCGCATGCAGGGCAGCAAAGGGCGGCTGCCATGGTCCCTAGCCTAGACCACTTCCATGGGGCAGTTCCCCTGTAAGATGGCTGCAGAGCAGGATCCATGGTCCCAGCCAAGGGAGTATGGATCTCCCCACAGCCAACCTTGAGCATGGCTCCTAAGGGAATGGCCATGTGTCTGCTCGGAGTAGCAGCTGGGGGGGGTGGTTCCTAGTGCAGTGCCGCCCCACATCCCCATGCACATGAAGGACCTTGCCATCTGCCATCCCAGAGCAGCCCACTGGCTCCTCCAGCCCCATGCCCACCCTGCGAATCCCCCGGGCTTCCAAAGGAGGCCAAAGCGCCCCACGATGCAGCTAGGCACAAATGCAGGGACCTACACTCCCTTTGCTTCCCTCCAGGCAGTCTCCTCACGTTCTGGAATAGGAGAGATCTCCCTACTGCCACTGCACCGTGTGACTGCGAAACAGAGCTTCCTAGGGCACCAGCCTCCTCCCCACACCCCATGTGACAGGCAGGGACCAAGGCATCCCAGGGCTGAATCCAGCCCAATGGTCTCCATGCACAGTCCCTCTCTGCAGAACTCATAAGAGCTGTGTGTTTGGGAGGCTGAGTCGGGGTGACCTCTGGTCTCTCCATTTGGCAGGTTCAGCTGTTTCTCTGGAATGCTTTCACCCACAGGATAAAGGCGCTTGCTTAGCAGGGGCTGGGTGATAACTTGGAGCTGCTGGTTCACAGCCCTTGGGGAGAAAATAAAGCAATGCTCAGATGCTGGGATCCTGGGGATAGTGCAGTGCACATCAGGGTGCCAGGCACCCTGAATAGCCCAGTCAGAGGGCAGTGACTGTGAGCCACACATCTCCACCAAGGGGAGATGGCGGCTGAGAGCCAGAAGCCTTTCAGCAGGTGCCCTCAGGGGACAACAGAGGGCTAAAAACAGGTCCCATTACCTTGAAACTGTGACTCATCTCCCAGTCTTTTAATTTAATCAGGAAACAATCCCCTCCAAGGAGCAGGAATAGCACCTGGGGTCCTGCTCCCTGCCCCCACTGCTCCGCTCATTAGACAACAGTCCCAAAGCCGGGAGCCACGTCTCCAGTCCCTTGCTTTGCCCACTATCACCTCCAAGGATAGGCAGAGAACCCAGGTGTCCTGTCTCCCTATTCTCTGCTCTAATGGCCAGATGATGCTCCTTGACCATGGCTCTGAGAATACAGCAGCCCCCGTGCCTGGCTTCCTCTGGAATAGGTGCAGCATGACTCACCAGCATGGGGATGTTCCCAGCTCTTTCCTGCCCCGCCTACTGCCCACAAGTACTTTGGAGAAGTAGCCATATGCACAAGCATCCACCTCCCAGGATGAACAGCACACAGAGCTCTAATCCGATTAGCCATTTTTCTCTCTGATCCAGTTTCCAGAAAATTTGTAGTTCTGCTACTTTCCATTCTGCAGCCCTGGACACAGCTAATCGGATTACACTTCCGCCCCTGCACTGGCATACAAGCCTGGCGCCAACCCTGGGCCACTACCAGAAAGAGGGGGAACTAAGTCGAGTGCTCCCATCACGCATCCTCAGAGCACCCCCAGCTCCACCCGCTGCTTCTCTAGGTGGGACCCAGGCAGGTCGTGGCACTTTGAAAACAGGGGACTTGGGCTGGGTCACTCTTTCCTGTTGCACCTCTCATCAGCAAGTAACAAACTCACAATTTACGAGGGAAGAGAGGAAAAGGAGGACAGGCGAAAGTACTGCCACACAGATGTCCTCCACACATTCCTAGCAGGCTGAATCCGTGCAATGTCCCTGAGTTCTTCCTCCACTGTGCCCCACTCGCCTCTAGGAGACAGGGTATAGGACAGAGGGGACAGGACTCACTTTTCCCGTCTCTCCACCCACGGGCCCCCCACCTCTGCACTGGTCTCCCTGGCTACCCAGTGGCTCTTCTTTGTCCAGGACACCCTGTCAGCTCTGTACATCCATGTCCCCAGTGGCTTTGGCCCCAGAGAGATAACAAGCTGCATCACAACATGGCGAGGAAGTTCACAGCCCTCTACCTCACTCACCCACCCCTGTGCCTTAGCATGAATTGCTGTCTGCCAGAATCTAATGGGGATCCTCCCAAGCTGGGCTGAGGACAGCAACTGTCCGGCAAGAGTCACAACCCAGGTCTCCTTTAGACACAGCTATTTTGTTAATGCCCCTGGAATCTGCTGCCTCATATGACCCCGCAATGGGTAAGGCTCTGTCTGCAGCAGGGCAGCTCCAGTCTGGGTACAAACAACCCCAGCCCCATTCCAGGATTTGACCCCAGCTGTCCCAACCCAGGGGCGAGCTCTCCTAGCCTGAGAACAGAGAGTCAGTTCACCAGGCAGAGAAATGAGCCAGCTGAATTAGACCCTGCCAGCTGCCAGCTGAATTAGACCCTGGCTCTAATCCTGTGCCCAGGAGCCTGCCTTGGGCCATCCTTGCCGTGTTATGGTGGGAGCTCCCTGGACTGGAGACTGACACCCTGTCAGCTCCTTGTAGGCAACAGGAGAGGCTGTCTGCTGGTCCCGATCTCCCATTAGAATCAGTTCCTTTCAGGCCCATCACCCTGGCATCCGAGCCCCTTAGCTCTAGTGAAAGAGGAGGCTGAAACCTTGTCTGTCCGGCTCTGCATCTCGGGCAGCTGCTTCCGGCATCCACTCATGCAGCCGAACTGCTCCTCGGCATTGCTGTAGGCCTCAATGCAAGCTGCAAGACAGCAGAGGAAGGGAACGGTCAGAGCCCGGCCCCCTGCCACTCTCGGACACAAGCGAATTTGGAGCTCAAGACAACCAGGGCCTGAACAGCCCAGAGCCAGACAGGGCGCAGCAGGGCAGTACGTTGCCAGGGCACATCAGGCCTGACACACAGCTCCAGCCTCAGCTCCCCTGGACAGCTATCAGCTCTCCTCAGCTCTGACTGCTGTTCCGGGATCAGGTCTCTCCAGCACAGAGAGAGCCAGCCCACACGCTGGCCCACAGTGAGACCCACCAAACCCATTTCAGCTTCGCCTCAAACACACAGCACCAGGTTTAGTCCATCAGCTGAACATCTGTCAACAGCACATCAGAGTCAGCCCCTGGACAGAGCAGCAGGGCATATACAGGGGAAATTCTGATGGGCTGCACCGTGTCATTTATTTCTGCCCAAAGGATGGCCAACCATGGCAATCGGCCCAGCATTCCCAGAGGGGGCTGAGCTCCAGCTGAGAAACCCCCAGAGCCTGACCCCTACAGGAAGGGCTCAGCCCCCGTTCTAAGGCAGCTGGACTGAGGTCTCAGCTTTGTGTGGTGGGGTTCATGCGATACCTTAGACCCTGAGACTTTGTCTCAACACTAAAGACCCCTGTGCACTTTTTCCAGGAGCAAGAGGCTTCGCTCTGACAGCTCAGATGTCCACCCTCCCATGTGCTGAACACCAGCTGCTCCTCCCAATGTCAGAGCTGCAGAGTGCTTTGGGATCTCCTGGGACAAAATGCATGGGGGGGGGGGTCGGGGGGCTAGTGTGTCATCACTGGGCCAGGGAGGTGGCCTGGTTGGCTCCCATGGCACCAGGGAATGGCTGCACAGCATTCAGCCAGGTGAGGGAATTTGATTGCTTCTGTTGGAAAGTTCCAGTTTTGAGGCTGCCTGGCTGCAGGGGGAGGTGAGGAGTGGGCAGAGGGGGTGGCTTCAGCAGAGGATCCTCCCCTCTCTTCTCTCACTCTGGAAGAGGCTGAAATCATAGTCTGACCCAAAACAATTCCCTTGGCATTTGCCGTGCTCACAATCCTAATGAGTTCATCTGGGGTCTTGCGCCCACGTGACCCTCCAACTTCCACCAGCCCCACTGGAGTCAGCACAGCTGGGGAAGTCCACCTGGGCTGCATGGAAGTGCAGAAGCATCCTGAGTCCTGACAGGAATAAGTGGAGAAGCAACTTCTGGATAATGTAACTGAGGGGCCGCAGGGGCTGGGGGAGGGTAACTAATCGGCACACTGTTCTTTACCTGATTCACACTCGGCTCTGGTTGTGTTCAACTCAGCGCTTGCATCCACAAAGTGACAGATGGAGAACAGCCGGCATCCTCGGTAACAGGCGTTGAGCACCGCATCCTGGACAGAGGAGGAGGAGAGCTTAGAGCTGGCACAACACATGGCACAGTGCTGCGCCCCACTCCCTGTAAATAACTCACAGCTGGCAATGCTCCAGGGGGCTCAGCTGTGCTCTAGAACTGGGGCAGCAGGGAAGGGACAGGGTTGGGGGGAACCATCCACTGCACGAGACCAGGATCCTCGACCGTCGGGTCACTGATGCTGCCTCCAAGTCCTTCCTTGCTCTCAATGGAATGTAAGTATCAAGACCCAGTGCTGTGCCTAGGCTTTGCCATCGTCTCCTAGGAGAAGGGGGGGACCCTGTGCTTGGGGCGTTTAAAGCCAGCTGGACAAGGCCCTGCAGAATATTCTGTAGGAAAGGAACATGGTTCCCAGGGAATGGACAAGATGCGGCTCAGCAAGCCGCTGCATCTCTGCTCATATGACCCTCTTTGCAGCAGGCAGCCCCCAGCACCGCAGATGTTTCTCAAAAAACTCCAGGTGATGCCAGAAACACCTGGTGACTCAAAAACCATGGCTCTGGAGGGTGGTGAGGCAGCTCTTGCTAGTGTGCCTTACTCACATTCAAAGACTGAGTAGGCACAAGCACTGGGGGTCTGTTTTCTGCATGTGTGCAGGCATGCTTGCAGGAGGACCCCCCATTGTGAAGCCACCTTCACACCCCTTCCCAAATCCTGTGCAGTCTGAGAGGAATGGTGCCAACCCCAGAGCGGAACCTATTTTACAGATGGGGAAACTGAGGCACAAAGCAAGGCAGCAACTTGCCCGAGGTCATCTAACAGGCCATGGCAGAGCCAGGAACAGAACCCGGGTCCCCATTCAATGCTCCAGTCAGGAGATAGCAACTAGACACAGTAAAAAGCAGGCAGGAGCCCCCAGGAACAGGGAGAGATGCTAGTCACCTCAGCTATTCTGCTGGCATGGGGGAAGAGGTGAGTTTTAAGGCAAGGCAAGAAGAAAGTCAGGCGGATGAACAATTGTACGTAGCACTGTGATTGCTCTTCTCGACAAGTCTGACGATCTCACTGCATGAGACTGACCGTAATAAATCTAGAACAAAGACAGGGGCAAGAAGGAAAATGCCTGGGAGTAACTAAACTCTGGCTGGCAAATGGAGCCCACATTTAGTTTTCAGAGAGTGTGAGTGATATATTACAGAAAGGAGGCAAAACAAGAGCATTTTCCATCTCTAACCAGTCTGTCTTGGCTCTAAACATTCAGCAACCTCTCAGGAAGGTATTTCTCCCGTGTATTTTTCTGTTGTATCATTTGAAGACAGACAAAGACACGCTATTTACCTAAGTCTACGGCTTCATAACCCATGGACTTCACAGGCACCAGGAATGAACCATGAGCTTCTCCATGCCAGGAGAAACAGAGCAGCCCACTCTGCAAATGCTCCATGCACATCAGAGGCAACTTCAGAGTGGACACCCTTTGAGATGAGCCCTCCTGTTCTTGGGCCTACAGAACGGGCTGCAGTGCCCACCAGGGCACTGAGCAGAGCCCACAATTAGCCTCTGCAGCCTGCAGATCTGTCTACGAGCCAAAGCCAGTGAGGGGCGCCAGCCTGGGCA
Organism: Podocnemis expansa; assembly: GCA_007922195.1. Taxonomy (NCBI): domain Eukaryota; kingdom Metazoa; phylum Chordata; order Testudines; family Podocnemididae; genus Podocnemis; species Podocnemis expansa. The sequence continues at coordinate 5,780,756 of ML682020.1, read as the reverse complement.
GCACAAAGCCTGCACCATGGACCTCTATATCAAATCTGTGTCTGCACTGGACTCTCAGCTGGGGGCCATGACACAGCCAGGTCACTGTGAGATGCTTTCACCTGAATCCATTTCACTCTTCCTCTCTGACTGAAGCTGCAAAAGGGTAGCAGTGTTTCTCTGACTGAAAGATGCCCTAGGGAAGGAAGCGAGGTAGGACCATCCTTGCTAAGGAAGGGAGGTGCATCTTAACCTGACACTTTCCTGGGTTGCAAAAGGAAACCTGATGTTTATTGCTGTCTGTCCCATATCTGTCTGAGCAGGCAAACAGCCACTCACATGGAGATACAACAGACTAGCCCAGGTGACCCCCTTTACAGCTGAAGATCTTTGCTGTCTGCATGAAATCACTGCTGTTTGCACTTCCTGTCTCGGGGTGGTTTCCAACAGGAAGCAGAGGCTGATGTCCATCTTGCCAGTGTCAGCATCCCATCCCCTCCATTCTCCTCCACACCTGGAGCAAAAGCAATCCAGGGAAGTCTGCTGTACAGCCCAAGGCTGACCTCGGAGACATGGTGAACACAGGCAACAGATCCCAGGATGCTGTGCTCCAGCAAGGACACACAGATCTGAACAGAATATTGCATGTTGGGGCCTGTAGTCTCTGCAAACAGCACTGTTGAATTAACTGATCCAGGCGGCTTAGCTGCATGTGGCTCTCACATGTGTGGGCCAATTGCTAAGGCCAGCTTGAAACCTTTCTTTTTTTGCAGTACGTGTACTTCAAGCAAGTTTTACATTTAAATACGTCTTTGTAAACTACTGCAGTGTCTCCCGACCAGTGTGCTACGCCACACAGATGTGCCGTCAGGTTTGAGCAGGTGTGCCACAAAATTTTTTGAAAAGCTACTCACAGAGCTCTGGATTGGCTCATTGACTCATGAATATTCATGAGTTTATTTGGAAACTATATGGTGCTGTGCCTCATGTTAATTATAGGTAGCAAAGTGTGACATGGCAGAGAAAATGTTGGGAACCACTGAACTATTGGGTTGTTAGGGAGCCCAGCAAAATGTCTTGGATTTGTACCAAGCTCCTGTTCATTGAAGGAATCCCACAAGGGCTCCTCACACTCACCGCTGGAGCATGGGCGCTAAGCAGAAAGCAGCCTACACGGCTTAATATCACCCATCCCATTTCAGAACAACTTGCTCTCACATCACATGCACAAAATTGACCCAGAACAGCCACGGTTCCCCTCTCTCCTTCTGTTCACTGGAGCAAACCCTTCCCCTGACTGCAGACTCCCCAAGACAGCATTTACTCTTTCAGGAGAATTCAAACCACTGACCCCGAAAACAAACCCTAACCTGGACACAACCAGCACGTGGAAAAGTCTTGGGGCATTTGTAAAGTACTGTTGCTGCAGAAATGCAAGTTGGCCCAATTTCTGGATGAAAGGGGATGACAACTGCAAATAATCCCATCTGATAGCTTTCCAAAGACTCCATTACCAAGCCTGGGAAGAAAAAGACGGGACTCCCCTTTCGTGATGAATGAGCTGAGTGGCTCCTGTGAATTGCTGGGTTATTTCAGCTTTATTTTACCTAGACTATGATTATTGGAGAGCTAGGCTGGGAAGTGTTGGAGCACCCCAGGCATTTCCCCCCTCCCTGGAGCTGGTTTTGCAAGCAGAAAATGTGACTGTCTTGATAACAGTCACTTGGGCTTTTTTCCCTGCTGCGTTTGGATAACGTGCCCACGGGTCTTCAATGGCCTTTTCTACATGCCAACATGGGGCTGTGTTACATAAAGGCTAGGCGGACCCTGATCCAAGCATGTCTATGGAAGTTGCCGGTTTAGAAGCCAGAACTGGGTTTTCTCAGGGATCGTGGTTTGCAGGCCTCATTGTCTGCACGGGTCTTCCTCCAAGGGCAGCTCCTGGGAGCACAGGGACCAGCGTGACAAGCTGGCTGAGCTCCCAGCTGGCCCCTACCCCCGGGAAAGCGGCTGCTGGAGGAGGAAGGTGCCTGGGGGCGCGGGGCTCTTCCCCGGGGCGGGATGCGGGGGGAGCCGGAGGCTCGGCGAGGCCACAGGCAGGGGAGCCCTTGGAAAACCAGCAGGTGTCCGGCTGCATCCCGCAACCGCGCGCGGCCCCCCGCTGCCCGCACGCCCCGATCCCCGCGCGAGCAGAAAGACGCGGGGGCGGCGGCCCGGCTGCAAAATGCGGCTCGTGCGTCCGTGTGAATGCAACCCCCGCGCCCCGCGCAAAGCCCGGCAGCGCCCCGGCCCCCACGGAGCCACCCGCCCCGGCCGGCGGCAGGGCCGGGACCTACCCGCGCCGCGCCCTGGGCGCACCGGCCGCGGCAGGCGCTGATGTCTCCCAGCGGCGGCTCCCCGGGGCCCGCGGCCGCGGCCAGCGCCAGGCAGAGGGGGAGCAGCGGCAGGCGCCAGCCCCGCGCCATCCTGGCAGCAGCCGGTGCTGGCCGCGGCAATAGCCCGTGACGCGCCGAGCCGAGCCGAGCCGAGCAAGGCAGCCTGGGAGAGAGACGCGGCCGCGGGGGGCGCAGCGCAGCGCAGCGCAGCCCGGCTCCTTCCCTGCGGCGGCTGCACAGCCCGGGGGCGCCCCCTGCCCATCGGCCGGGCACGGCCGCCCCGGCTCTGGCCTGCAGGAAGGGCGAGGGGCAGCCCCGGGGGCCTCAGTTCCCCCCTCTGCTCGGGGTGGGGGTGGGTTAAGCCATGCTGAGGTAGGGCACGAGTCTGAGCCCCCCCCCCCCATGAAAAATAAAAAGGTGCATTACGCTATAATGGAAAGGGCGAGGAAAAAATGCTAAACCGTCGTATTTGCATATATCCACAGGCAAAGGTGCCAGGAAAAACAACGCAATAAAACATGCGTTTTGCAAAGAGCCTTATTTGCATTATCCATTTCAATCACGAGAAATCTTCTTAGTTATCTCTGACCACATGTTAGAGGCCCCTGGAGTGTGAGGCCCTGAGCCATGGCTAGGGTTCCCAGATGGCAGGCTAAGGGAGGACATGTCCCCCTTTTTAACTGGCCGCCCTCTGTCCAGCAGGCATTTTAAAAATACAGGATTTTCCCTGGCTTTTTACTTACAGGGGTTAAAGTATGTTGCAACGCCCCGGAACACCCTATTTTGGGGGGAAGTGTTCCAGGCCCCCCTAAAAACAAAAGAATATGACATTAATACTACATTTTCTCTATATGCCCTCCAACGTCCTCCTTTTTGTAGCTTCCCAGTCCTGCTTTCCAGGCTTTGGTATCCGGTAACCCTTACCCTAGCCATGGCTTACTTGGATTTTGCCTAAGTCGGGCACTGCGTCCAGGCAGCAGTGAGCTGCAGGGCCCAGAGGGGTAACTGTGTTAGCCTATGGGCACAACAGACAAGTCCATGAAGCAACAGAAACCAGAGGGGGTTGTCAGCGGGGTAGGCTATGCCAAATAGACCACAGGAAGGGCGAAGAGCCAGCTGCAGCGGCCACTCCACCACCTTTCTAAGTATATCAGCTACTACCCGAGCCCATGGGTACATCAGAAAAACGGACTGGCAGCCAGACTGTCTCTCACAGGAGGTGGGGGGCGCTCCTGGCACTTGAGACCTTCACAACCTAGTGAGGGAAAACCCTGCAGACTAGATTGCCAATGGGCTCCATGGTACCAAGAGCTCCCCCCATTCCAGCCTCCGATGGGTACTACATTTCCCTACCTGGATAGGAAGGGCAGAGGTGACCGACTTGGAGTCTCCTAGCTAGTAGAGATGCTGTCCTATGAGGCAGTCATTTTCCAAGAGGGCCAAGGGGCAGCTCGTGAGCTGATGCATGACTGGAGGGTTTGGGTGAAGGGAGGCGCCTTTCTGGGCTCTGGTGTGGAGAGCATCTCACAGCATGCTCCCAGGTACGGGCCTGGCCCTGAGCTATTAGCACAATGACCCCAACATGACTGGTCATGCCAGCCACACCACAAGGGTCTCCACCACATGATGGTTGGAGCCAGGGGCAATGTGATCTCACCACCCAGTTCACTGGCCAGAACCATCAGAGGCCTGGCACGAGACAGAATCTGCAGAGGAAAGACCCCAGATGCAGGCGTTTCCTGTGCAGTAGGGGTATGGCCATGACATCGCTGGCAGCCACTAAGAAAGTGGCACCTGTGCCCGTTGTTGATGTGGGTGTGACAGCACTCCTGGGGTCTGCCTCCTTCCTTTCAGCTGGTTCCTCCTGCCTGGCATCCTTGACTTATAGGCCATGGCGCCAGTGCTAGCCTGGACGCATCAATGCAACTGCACCATTCAGCTGAGCGTGGGTGGCCTGTTGGCCGCATTGTTCTCCTTTTGGGGAGAATTTCACTTCTGAGTCATTTTGTGGAATCTGGTGGTTATAGCAATGGAATGGGAGTTCGGGCTTCTGGGTCCCATCCTCATCTCTGACCATGAGTCACTGCACAACCTCACAACACGCTCGTGACTGTGGCAGGAGGTGTGGTCAAATGGTTATGGCCCAGGACAGTGAGTTAGGACTCCTGGGTTCCATAAGGCCCTCTGATACTAATTCACTGTGTGACTTTGGGCCTTTTGTAACATTTTTAAGAACTGGCACTGATTCTGGGTTCCCAGGTTTTTGGGGGCCCAGCCTGAGCCATGACACTCGATCTCATTCTCAGAAGAGCCGGGTAAAGTTGGCACTGGTTGAAACCAGCAGAAGCTGCAGGTGTTCAGTGTCTCTGAGAACTTGGAAGGAAGGAAGGAAGGAAGGTTGATGAGCTCTGGGAATTTGCATGGCTTTTGGTAGGATTTGAACCCACTCCCTTCCCTGAACGCAGAAACTGATGACTTGTCCCCCCTTGGTGGTAAACGTGCACCTTCACAATAAACCTGCAGAAATGGACACGGGCAGGGCCGCGACCTGGGCAGCGGACCTGGCCTGGTGCTTTCTTGCCACTCCCACAAACCATTTGCTCCTACCAGAGAAGCTGTCACCTACGTAGCCGGTCTGAGCTTGGGAGGACCTTCCAGGATCTCCAGTTCCTGTGCAGTTTCTAGAAATCCTTCTTACGCCCACCTAGAATGAGAGCCACTAACAACACCAGCCCCCAGCCCCTGCTGGAACCTGGGGTGGTCCCCTTCCTGGTTTGCTGTGCGGGCAGGGCTGCCAGTGAGGAGGGAAAGTGGCATGGGACAGAGTGAGAGACACGACCCAGGAGCTCTGCTGTGCTCTTGGACGACCCCCCCCAGGTTTCAGAACCCAAACAGCCCTCGCCTATCCAGAGTTCGTACCCCTTGTTGCTGATAGTGCTAAGAGCTCCCCAGAGGTAAAGGGAGCTCTCTTCTCTGGCCCAAGAAGGTCACCTGCTCCAAGGAGCCGACTGATCCCCGGGGTCTCCGCTGTCAGAACCATGGGCAACACTAAGACCCCAGCCTGCGCTTGGCTTTTCATGCCATGCCATCTGTTTCCACCTAGATGCCATGCTAAGAACTGGGCTTCGGGTGGCGCTAGTCATCGGGCAGACTGCAGCACAGGGTGTGTTTCTTTCCCTCCCTCATGCACATGCTACTGAGCGAGGCTGGTCTCTAGTGAGGGACGCTGCCAGACAAAGATATAATTGTTGGGCCTTTCCTGACATGCTAGATTTATAACCTTGCTTCACTGGGGTTCCTTTTTCTTTCTTTTTTTTTTTAAAGGCAGGAGGAAAAACGCCCGCCAGCCCCCACCTGCACCTCATTGGCCCCCCTCCCGCCTCCCTCACTTTGCGATGTCAATCTTGTGGAAGGGTAGAAATGTTCCCTAGCGGGCTGTCACTGCTCCATTCATTATGGTTATTTATTACAGCACCCAAAGCAGGCGCAGAGCTGCTGACGGGCTTTGATAACCTCACACCCCTAATGGGGAACACATGGGGCAGGATCCTCAGCCAGCAGAGAGTGGCGTCACCAGTAGTTAAAGTAGATGAGAGTAGAAGCGGGGCAGACCTCTGCCCAGACCCACACAGGGTGGAGTGGGAGGGGTGGTCTGCTTTCCTCCACTTTCCCTGTGCTCCTGGGGACCTAGCTCCTCTGAAGTGGTTGGAGTGACCCTGATTTACACCAGAGGAGGATCAAGCCCTGAGGACAGAGCAGGGCGAAGGGGCAGGCAACTCACGTTGCCATGTCGTGTCAGCCCATTCTGCTCAGCAAAACCAGGCCAGAGTGAAAAACTACTCGTGAAGTTACTGGTTTGGCTTTGGTTCTTCCCCCTCCCCCTGCTGGCTCTGATCCAGGCCCACAGCCGCCGTGTCCTGCGTTGGTGAGTAATGTCGAGGGGAATTGAATAGATTGGGAGCCGTACATCGCCCTGGGAGGAGAGTCAAATGCCTGACGGATAACATTTCCAGAACCAAGGCAGCCGGCAGAATCCCTTGCTGCCCACCGCTCCGCTCCCTCCCTGGCTGTGCAGAAAAAGTCAGATCTGCACGCTCACTCTGATCTCACTGGCAAAGAGTGCGGATGCACAGGAGCTGGCCAAGGCACGGCCCTCCCTGTGCCAGGCGCACTCCCCCGCAAGCGTGCCAAGGCCTGACGTGGGGGAGCGGGACATTGCGTGCATCCTAGGCTTGCTTTGTCTACCTGGTTGAGGCTGCAATTGAAAAGCACCCACCCAAGCGGTGCCTAGAACATGCTCAGTGCACACGGCCGGATCCTCAGCTGCTGCAGATCAGGCCCCTTCCTGTCCCATTGCTGGTGTGACAGTAGATACCAGTTGGGGACCTGGCCCTAGATCTAGACCTCCCAGTGCTCAGGACACAGAATTCCCTGGGGAGATGGGGGGCCCTGCCAGAAGCTCAGCCCAGAGGTCACTGTCCGCTAACAGCAAGCCAGTCCAACACTTTCCGAAGTGTCCATGGGCCCACAGAGATGTAGGTGCTCCCGGCTACAGCTCACTGACTCACTGCCCATAAGGTCAGACAGGACCGATACCATCATCCAGCCTGACCTCATGCACATCAAGCCACAGAACCTCCCCCAACCCCTCTACTAGACCCCTAGCCTCTGGCTGAGTTACCAAAGTCCTCAAGCCATGACTGCAAGGCTTCATGCTGATCTCTGGGAGAAGCAGGTGCTTGACACCTCTGATAAAGACTGGCAGGGTCTCAAGGTGAGTGCCAAAAATTGGAGGCCTAGACCGTCAGTGTACCTTCTTTGTGCTTCTTAATGAGCCCTGGTGCTGGTGCAATAGGAAAACACCAGTTCTCCAGTAACAGTCATGCCTTTCACCCCTCCACTGAGCAGCACAAAGCTGGGCAGGTGGGTGGCGTCATCCCCAGTTTGCAGCCAGGGCCTGCCTGAGGGCACGCAGCAGAGCAATGGGAATGATGGGTTACATGCCCAGGTGCCCCCATGGGCTGACAGGCCTCTGCCCTCCCACTGCACTGCGCTGCCTCTGGTAGAGCCACATTCACTGCTGGGGAATGTTCCCACTTGCTCTGCCCCGACACTGTTCCAAGGCTCCTGGGAGGGGACATGCATTTCTTTTGGTCTTGAAGGCTCAGTTGCTGGAGAGACCATGGCCCCACCTGCAGACTGGAGAGGAAAGGGTGCAGGTGGCACAACTCCCAGAGTGGGGTGATGCTGTCTCCATCCACTTAGGAGCCCGAGAGGGAAATGATCAGTTCAGCCTCTTCCTTGCACATCACAAACACCTTGATGCAGTTTTCAGCCTGCCCAGGGGAAACGCAGGCCTGGACTAGCTGATCAGGAATGAGGAGCAACAGCAGAGTGACTGGGGTGCTCCAGCCTAGAGAGGTAGGGAGCTTATAAGGCATTGAAGGCATGGTGTGGTGGAGTGAGCCCAAGGCTGTGGTCTGGGCGTGAGGGACCCTGGCAGAGCTAGGTAGGACCTAGGGTTAGCCAGGGGCAGTGGGTCAGGACTGACGTGGATTGGCACAGTTAAGCGTGGGGGAAGCTTACCTGGCCCATGCCTGGTGCAGCCTGAGCTGTCAACTCATCACCCATGAGCACTAAATTCACTGGCAGTCTAACAGAAAAAGCCTTCCATTGCAATATGATCCAGTTGGCAAATATTTACAGATGATCATCTACTTCCTTCACCTCCCCCATTTCTAGAAACAGTCAAAGTCTTTTGCTTTTATCAGAAATGACCCCTGCTTCCTATCAGTGCCTCTAACTGATAATGAAACCACCAAGGTGGAAGAGGAACATAGGCCCATCCAATTGCGCAGGTGATTCATTGCTAAGGCCACTGCCTTGGGGCACATGGTTTCCAGAATACCTGGGCCAGGTGAGTCCCAAACCTAACGCGCAACAGGTAACAACTCGTAGCTCCATGGAGCCCAGTGAACACTTCAGAGTTAATGAGGATAAACATCCACCTTTTTGCCAAAATTGTGCTTGTGCCCTGCAGTGAGACACATCCCACCTCTGCTGGCTGGATCTCCTAGTGCCCTTCAGGTTACCTCTAGAGAACCAGCAACCCACACACTCAAGCACCCTGCTCCACATTTGTCACATTTTTTTTCCACCCCCCTAGAGATTAGCAAACCAGTCCACTCCCCACCTCCCCCTCGCTGGAATTATTTGTACTTTCTCAATGCAAACACTAGCCAAAAGGCGGAGCCGGCTCTTTTCACAGGCGGCTAGTGCCTAAAGGAGAGTGTGCTTTTGTCAGTAGCAGAGAAGGGGTTAAATGGGTTGTAAATTACCCATTAATTTGGAAATGTTACTGAGAAGAATATAAGAAAAAGCCGGACTGCTGGATTCTTTGCATTTCTAGCTTCATTTTCCCCACAGGTCACTTAAAAAGGCTGCAAAAAGTAATATGCAAAGGCCTGCTGGGGGCTTGGCTGGGGCTTTCTTCTGGGGTTTTCATACCAAGCTTTGGAGCCAGATGCTCTTTCCCTCCAAGGCCTTTCTGGATTAGGCCGTTGGCTGGGAAATCAAGTAATTAGATTAACTCAAGAGGTCTCTGCAGCCCTGATGATACACAAACATCAGTGATGATGGGATGAGGGGGGTCCACTGGCCAATCGCACCCAAGGCACCAAGAAGCCCCAAAACTGAGCCAAGCCAAAGAGGAATCAGCATCTCTGTTCCTGGGGCCAGGACTTGGATTCAAACTGCGACACTTCCAGGGCTTTATAGTTACAGCATGGCCATCCCAGGCCCGCTGACCACATGGCTGCATTTCCACATGTGTGTTATTAGTCGTTCCTACGGCCAGCACTTGCCGAACGCTGAGCAACGTCGTGCCAGCAAAGACGGAGAATTCCCACCATCAAAATACTGCCAGGCTGAACAGACACAGGGCAAGAGGGGTGGCTGGCACAACCAGAGACTTTCACAGCTGGCTTCCTGCCCGGTGGAGAGGGTCCTGTCAACCATGCCAGAGGACCCAGCTGTAGAACACGCTGCTTCCCCACCCGGTTCCATCCTGTGCATGTTCTATGTCCGTGGGTCCCCCAGGAACTAGCGTAACACACACAATAACTGGCTGACAAGGGGGTCCCCTCCGAAGATGGGTTTGGGAAGTTGGCAGGACCAAGCAGAACAGAAAGTGGTTTCCATGGCTGGTTTTGGCTGCACCCCAGGGGGCAGGATGTTTTGTGCAAAGCTGCTCAGCCTGTCGCCACTTTAAATCATGCTCCACACTGGAACTGCGTGAGTCAACCAGCCCCCCACAAGGGGCTACTGGCATGGCTCTGCATGGCTCCTTTTGTTAGCTCAGCTAGCGCCCGGTGAACCCTGGTCAACTGTGTCAGTTTGTGGGCAAGACAGCACATCCATGGAGTCAGCTCTTTAAAGGTCACTGTCAAAGGGCAAAACTAACCACATCTGTTTCCTGGTCGACGCGCTGACTCAGAGAAAGTGGGGAAAGGAGGTGTCTCTGCGCCGCCTTCGTCTCTGGGCTCTCTCTATGTCTCTGAGGGCCTGATCCTGCCAGACACGCAGCAGCCAGCTGCAATGTCTGTCTTTATTTTATTGGCAGCCAGCACCTGTTCTTCCTTTGACATCCACTCTGCCCCTGCCCTTTTGGTGAGGGAAGGGAGGGTGCTGGGTTTGGGCTTTGTCACCCGGTCGAGTTTTCCTGTGCAGGGATAGAATTCCTTCCTGTCTATAAAACCTCCAAGGGATGGAGGTTGGACTCTTCCCAGGGGAATCTTCCATTCCTGCCCCTCCTAAACTGTTGGGCACCTCTTTAAGTCACTGTTGAGCTCCCCCTGGGAGCTCTGGGCAGGGACAACCTCCGTAGCCATCTGTGCAGTGGTCAGCACAAGGGGATCTTGATCTTGACTGAGAATTCAGCACAAATAAGACTGAAGAAGAACAGCTTCCAAGACACCATCTGTTGATCTCTCAGGGTGGGAGAACTGGGCGTGAAAAGCCTTGAATGTGCTGCTCCAAAGTTCAGTCTCACTCTGTGCACCATGGTCATTTCCTCTAGGCACTGACTGTCCTGCAGCCAGGAACAGACTGTCCCTCCCTCTTCCCAACCCCTCGTGTACCATTCACAAGCATATGGGTTTTTATAGCTCTCTAGTTCCCCAGAGCTGCTCCAGCCTCTGGAGAGCACAAAAAAGCCCTCACTCTTGCCTTCAGCCTGGAGCCACTGATCTACCCACTTTGCTTTTCTGCACAGCAGCAACATATGCATGGGACCCAGAGCTCAGGTGGTTTGCTAACATGTGCACAGATAGGCATTCGCAGGTAAGGATAGGAGCTACTGTGGTCCACAAGCCCATAACATCCCAGTGTGGTGGCTTCCCTGTATGTCTCTCAGAGAAACCATAGCTTTTCTAATTGCTCTTTGAGCTAGTTTTTTGTCATAAGCTAAGAAGGGCAGGGCTTGATTCTTGGGCAGGAAACCTCGAAATAAAGTCCAGTTGCAGGAGAAAGTGGCACTGGTAATTCATATTGAACCCAAGCCGGAGGCTGGGTTTCTGCTAGTGGACTGGAGACAGGAAGGGAGTGTACATATCTGCTGCTCTCACCTGTTGCCAGGTGGCAGCTTGAGGAACACGCAGATGCTTTTCTGGCCATGGTTCTGCCCCACTGTGCCACACTGCCCCTGGGTATCTGTCCCACAGGCCCCACACCAGATCCTGGCTGAGAGGTTGTGTGTGACCTTGTAGGTGAGATTTCAAAAACAATCCATGACCTTAAGAGTTGTGTTTCTCAATAACCTATGACCCTTTGGGTGAAAGTGGAGGTGTTAGCCCCAAACCCGGTCAACTTGGATAACTACATTCAGCCTAGTGTAAGGTGCATGCACTAAATGGTTGGAAACCTAGACCCAGGGTAGTTGTCAATGGTTCACAGTCCACCTGGCAGACACAGGGGGTAGCGTCCCAGAGGATCTCTCCTCGGTCTGGTTCTATTCAGTATCTTCATAAATGATTTGGTTAATGGCAGAGAGAGCTCGCTTACAAAGTCCGTGGATGTTATCGAGCTGGCAGAAGTTGGAGGACAGGATTAGAATGCAAAACGATCTTGACAAACTGGAGAAACGGTCTAAAATAAACAGGATGAAATTCAATACAGACAAATCCAAAGTACTACACTTGGGAAGGAACAATCCGTTCCACAAATACAAAATGGAAAATGACTGCATCGGAAGGGGTTTTGCAGAAACGGATCTGAGGATCACAGTGGATCATAAAGTAAATATGAGCTAACAATGTAACACTCGCAAAAAACCCGAACACCATTCTGAGATGTATTGGCAGGAGTGTTGTAAGCAAGACATGAGAAGTGATTCTTCTGCTCTACTCCACACTGATAAGGCCTCAGTTGGAGTATTGTGCCCAGTTCTGAGCACTGCCCTTTGGGAAGGATGTGGAGAAAGTCCAGAACAGAGCAACAAAAATAATTAAAGCGCTAGAAAAGTTGACCCATGAGGAAAGAATGAAAAAATTGGGTTTGTTTAGTCTGGAGAAGAGAAGATGAAGGGAGTACATGATAACTGCCTTCAAGTACATAAAAGGTTGTTATAAAAAGGAGGAGGATACATTGTTCTCCTTTACCACTGAGGACAGGAGAAGAACAAGGACAAGAGAGATGTGCAGTAGGAAAAACTTCCTAACTGTAAATATTATGTATTACAGACATTTAAAACAAAACAGGTTTGACAAAGATCTATCAGGGATGGTCTGATAATACTCTGTTCTGCCTCAGTGCAGGGAAATGAACTAGAGCAGTGGCTACCAACCTTTTCTCTGCAATGGCACACCTTGATACCTTTAATTATTTTAAGGCACACCACCATACAGTTGCCAAATGAGCTCATGAATATTCATGAGCCAATCCAAGCCTCTTTAACTAGTTTTTCAGACAATTCTGTGGCACACCTGCTCAGGCTTGACAGCACACTGGACTAAAGAACCTGCTGCACAAGACAGGCCACAAAACCTCAGCCACCCACTCCTGTAAACCTCTAAGCTAGGGCTGAGTTATTGAAGTGCCCAGATCATGGTTTAAAGACTTTGACATATGGAGACTCCACCAGTCAGTGAGCTGTGTTCCATGCTACAGACGAAGGTAAGAGCCTTTGCCAATCTGCCCTGGGAAAAAATTCCTTCCCAACCCCAAATATGGTGATCAGTTAAATCTTGAGCATGTGGGCAAGTCTCACCAGCCAGACACTCGAGAAAGAATTCTCTGTAATAACCCGGCCCATCAAAGAGATCATGGGCCCTTCCAGTCCTGCATTCCTGTGACTGCACCTGAACACGCAAGTGAAGAAATTTATTTTTTGTTTCTGCTGCAACACCACTCTAATGGTTTTCTCCATGTTATGCAGATGGCATGCTTCACCCCAGAGGCAGAAGCTTTTCCTGGAGATGGAGGCAAGCACTTTACTGAGAGCCCATTAAATGGGCAGGGTCTCTTGGGAGAAAAGGTGGTGTGGTATCATAGGTAAAGCTGGTATGGCAACCATGGTTAATGTTGCCTATTTTCCATCATAAAACCCCATTTTCAATTGCTGGTAACTGCCCAGCTTTAAGCATGGGGGGCTGGGTCCACAGTGAAGATAACAGCCTACAGAGCACCCCAGGCCATGTATCAAGGTCTGCCACAAGATGAAATATTTGGGTTTTTTCAGTGTCAAATTTAGTTTTTTGAGGAAGAAACGACACCCAGCAAGGGTCCATTCCAAGGGAAAGTTAGGAGTCGGGCTAGAATGATGGTGGCCGGGGAGGGGCAAGAGCTGGAAGCCAGAAGCACCCCAGCCTGGAGCATTTAGGAACTCAGGGCTGTGGGGTCCAGGGCCTTACCAAGCCCCAGTTCTGCCAGAAAGGTTCAGCACCCTCTGCCTCCTCCACTCCTTAATTGGCCATTACCAGGCCGGGCCAGCTGGCTATTTATTTAGAGACTGCCGATCTGCTGTGCAGCCACACCTGCACTGGGCGCAGTGGGGACAGGGCCGGGCCAGCTGGAGCCAGTCGGGACACAAAACTGCACCAGTTTACCCTCGGGTGTCTTCAGATCAACATAATTAAAGTGAATGGTCCCTCTTAGCTGGAGCTCAACCTGGGTTATGTTGCTTTGGCTTTAAACAACCCCTTTCTGTCTTCAGCTAGGCTGAGGCAGGGCAGTTAAAGGTGCCCGTGGAAAACTTACCTTCCTACTGAATTCGGGGGCTCCACCGAACCCCCCAAATTGTTTTAGTTGCCCCGACCCCCTCCCCAACTGGAAACGAGTTTACTTGCTGGGCAGGGGGCTAACACAGCCGCAGCAAAGCGGGGAGAGCCCCGGAGAGGAACCGCTCCGGCTTTCGCTGTGCGCTGAAGCGGTGCGACTCGCCCGTACAGCGCCGAGCACAACGGGCCCCGCTCCTGCCCCTGGCAAGGACTTTCCAGGGTGGGAGGTGAAATGGCGGCTTTATTCTCCGCCGGGCCCGACACCGGCCGGTGCAGGGACGGAAAAGCTGCGGGCGAGGCGGAGGCGCCCGGCTCGCTCATCGCGGCTCCCCGGCAGCGTCTCTTCCGCCCCTCGCCGGCGGGGACCGCGTCCTCCCCTGGCCGGGGCGGGGGGTTACCCCAGGCTGGCGCCCAAACAACCCACCCAGCCCAGCCCAGCCTCTCCAGAGCCCCGGCTCCAGGCGCCTGCCAGCGGGCGACGCACAAAGCGAGCCGGGTATTTACAGCCCTGAGTCACGGCCCCGCACCCCTTCTCCTGCGGCCGGGGGGTCCCGAGGGAGGTTTGTGAATCTCTGTCCCCGGGGGGGCGGGCCCGGGCCGGGCGAGGCGGGGCCAGAGCCGCACTGGGCTCGTCAATTCCAGTTGTTCAGACTCGCTCCGGACCTTCCCAAACTTGCTGGTCCCCCCCGTCTGCTCCTCTCTCCGGCCTTCCTCGGGAGCCCTGGTCACTTCGTGGGAAAGGCACGGCCGGCACTCCCCAGCCGGAGCCTCGTCCAGGGAGAAAGGCGACCTTGCTGCCCCTCCGGGCGGAGAGGAGCCCCCCGAAGTGCCGAAGGATGCTCACCTTTCTGCTCCTTTGGCTTTGTCTTCCTCGGGCCGGATCCTTGACGTGTAAGTAGCACCCGCTCCGCCCCGCTCCGCGGCTTTTCTCGCCACTAAGGTGGGCGGCCGAGAGCCGGTCCCGGGGCCGAGGGGCGCTGAGCGGCTGGGAGGGGGCAGAGGCGGGGGCGCCGGGGGACAGAAAACCCACAAGAGGCGGCACCAGGGGCAGCTCTGCAAGAGCCCGAAAGCCGCCGCCCCGCTGCCAGGTGACGGGGTGGGGAAGAGGCGAGGGAGCAGCCCGGGGCATCCGCCGGGCCGGGGCTGGGGTTGGGGCGAGGTGCGCGGCGCTGCGCGGGGCGAGGTGCGCGGCTCCGGGAGCCTTTGACTCCCAGCGGAGGTTTGGGGTTTGCCCGGCCCGGCGGCTGCAAGGATCGGCACCGCCAAAGGGCGGGGCGGCTGGGTGCGCCCTGGCAGCTGGCCGGGGAGGGGCGGCGGGCTGTGCCTGCTAAAAGGGCGACGAGACGCGGCGAAACGGGCGCGCACCGGTCCCCTGCCGGCTCTTGCGGCCCTGCGCAAAGCTGCCCTGACTTTATTCGTCGCTAGTCCCGATTTTTCCTCCTTTGCCATTTCATTCATTTTCTCCCCGAGGATTTCAGAGGCGGGCGGGGGTCCCAGGCCCTTGGGCCCCTCTTTGCACCCCGGGGCTCGCACCCTCACCCCAGACCCGAGCACCCTCGTGCGAGACCCAGGCGGGGCGAGCCCGGAGCCAAACGTGCCTGGCTCGGACCGTTTACACGACAAAGGCGGGTCCCGAAGGCTGCAAGCCCCGGACCCCGCTGGGGGGATTTGGCGGCGGCGGAGCCCCCGGCCGCACAGACGGGGCACCTCGGAGACACCGGAGCAGCGCCTGGCGGCCCCGTCGCTCGGCACCAAGCGCAGGGGCCTGGCTGGCACCCCAGGCACCGCAAAGGGTTTACTGCTGGACCGGGAAACACCCCGCGGGGGCCGGGCTGCCTCCAGGCTGCGCCCCACGGCCCCAATAGACACCCGGAAAAAAGGCTGAGAAAAGCCCCTTCCCCACGGCTTTGTCCGTCCCGTCCAACAGCGGCCAGCGTGGCCAGGCGCGGGCCGGACCCCCAGGAATGGCTGGAGCCCCAGGCCGCACCTCAGTGTGCCAAAAGACCCCGGGAGCCCAGCTCGGGAGGGGCCCCGGCGAACTGCTGGCTTAGGGAAAGAAAATGGTGCTGGGGCTCCCTGCAGGGACCCTTGAGAACAATGGAGAGTCCCCTCCCCCCCGAGAACAATGGAGTGCCCCCTCCCCTGGGGAGAACAACAGCGACCTTCTTGTACCCCCCCCGTCCCTGGGTGAGAACAATAGAGACTCTCTTTTACCCCCATTGAGAACAGTGGAGCCCCCCCTCCCCCCATGAGAACAATAGAGACCCTCTTTTACCCCATTGAGAACAATAGTGTGTCCCTCCTCCCACGGTGAGAACAATAGAGACCCTCTTTTACCCCTACTGAGAACAATGGTCAGTTCATCCTCCCCCACTGAGAACAATGGAGTGTCCCCCTTCCCCTTTGAGAACAATGGAGATCCCCTTTTGCCCCATTGAGAACAATGGAGAGTTCACCCTCCCCCATTGAGAACAATGGAAAGTCCCCCTCCCCCACTGAAACAATAGAACCTGGACCCCTGTGGCCATGGGGTCCTCATTCCCACTCCTATGCCCTCTGGGCAATGAGGCTTTTCAGCTCATCCCAGCAGCAGCAGACCAGGCCCTAAACCACATTTCAAAACTTGCCTCCTGGGGGCTCTGATGCCCGAATTTAGCTCATCTCCCTCCAGAAGGGAACTTGGGTTCTGGTGGAGGTGGAGTTTCCACCTTCATCCAGCTGAGACGATCATTTCAGTAAGGAACCAAATGTGTGTGTGCGTATGTGCGTGTGTCCCAGCACCTCAGAGCAGGGCGTGTATGCCTAAGGCCCCAGAAGTGCTGTTAACACAAATTAGCCTTTAGTTCCTGCAGTTGGGTTTTTGTTTCTATAAAGCAGCAAATAGGGGCTGGTGATGGGGGGGGGGGGCATCCCCTTTCTCCTGCAGCAGGAAGTTTATGGTTCTTCCTTATGACGGGAATTTCTTAAAAACATATTTGCAGCAAACACACGTTGTAGCTTTAGCCACACACACACACACCCCACCTGAGCATGGCAGTGCCACAGGTCTACCAGAGCCACAGGACACCTGGATGGCTTCAGCCTGGAGGCTCAGCCAGGGCAGTCCTGCTCTGAAGCAGCTGTGGTGAAAGGAACTACCCATGATGCTGGCCTGAACTCCTGAGAAAACAGAGGACACGGGTATTTTGTTCCCTTTCCAAGCACAGCACCATTGTCACCTCTCACCCTCAGCAGGACCATCCCCAGAGAACACTAAGACAGGTAGAAATAGAGGCAGAGGCACCCTAGTACTGAGTGCTGGTTCCTGACAGGCCGTAAGTAGTTTGCAGTGACATATTTCATGACTGATTAACAAGAACCATTAGCAGTTAATTATTAAACAGCAATAGCTAAGAGTTAGACACTAAAGGAATAGCTACACTGGGAGTGTGCCAAGGAAATGAACCAAAACAGAGATTTTGGAGTTAACGATCCCTCTAAAAATCCCCCCAAAAGCCATCTAAAGGGTCCCAGCTTCTCCCCAGCCAGGGACCCCATCCTGCACTCCCAAAGCAGGAAGTCAATGGAAGTTTTGCTTGAGTTAGGTTCTCAGGACCAAGCCCCTAGCGTGAGGCAGTCTTGGGTCAACACATGTGGACAGAACTTGCAGCATTAGTGATGTGTCTCACATGCCCACCGACTCAGGCATTGCTGTAGTCTGAAGGGCCCCAGGCATGCAAAGAAACTGCTGTCAAAGTTGTAGCTGTCTAGGGGTATTTGATGGGCACCTAAGTTGGCAGACAGGGATTATTTCAGGGACTTGTGGCCAGAGCGGACCTTACAGTGAAACCAAGGAAATTCATTCTCAATGTGAGGACAAAATTCTCATCTGTTAGGCTGGGGAGCAGTTTACCCTGGGAAACCTGAATCAATCAAAACAAGCAAGGAGTCTGGTGACCCTTAAAGACTAACCAATTTATTTACTGTATGAGCTTTTGTGGGCTTCAAAGCATCTGATGAAGTGGGATTTTCCTCCCACAAAAGTTCATGCGATACATGAATTGATTAGTCTTTAAGTGCCACAGGACTCCTTGTTTGTTCTGCCACTTTGGAACTTGAATCAATCAGAATTGCTTTGAAGGCTATTCAGGGAACCCTTCTTGGGGAGAAGTGGGCAACACATGCCACCCCACTAAATTTGCCACAAAACATCCCATCAGAGGGGCATGTGTATTTGGGAACCAATTTTTGGCACTCACCCTACATAAAGGAGAAGCCTGTACCAACTTCACCATGCAGAAATGAACTCCTTCAAGTAATCAGAATGCCAAGAAAAATCTATATTTAAAGGACTAATTCTCCCCCCCCCACACACACATTTGATGACTGATTTCAATATAGAGTTTTAAAAAATTCACCTTTGTGCTTGTGGGGTGGAGGGTGAGAAATGGCAGCCATAAAATGAGAAAGAAAAAAAGTCGAGGAAGACTGTGATGGAACAAAGCGTTCGGCTGAAATGGCTCTTTTAGTCGGGGTTTGTGTGTCACTGCGGCACAGCGGCAAGGAGTCTGCACACCACATTGCTCACAGTCTGAGGGAATTTTAATTGTGTCTTTTACAAAGTTTGAGACCAAACAAGTTCTCCTTTGTCTCCCCTTCTTGGAACCTTACAGATAATTATTTTTTAAAATCTTTGTAATTCCCAGCTAAGGCTCACTCTTGCTGTGCGATCCCAGATGCTGTTATCAGAGACTTTCACCCCTTTCTCAGCCATTTAAATCACCAATTTAAAAAGAAAATGAACTTTGGCCATTTCAAAGAAAAGAGCAAATGCTCCTGACACCTTGGAAATGTGGTTTTACTTTATAGTATTACTTAGCACCTGATCAGAGTGGGTTGTTTTTTTTTTTTAATATAGGAAAGTAATAAAACCCGTAGCAGGTATTTGAGTTCCGAGTCACACATTCCACACATTGACGTGTCTCTCTGGCCCAGTCCTCTCCAATCTGAAAACTTCACACTTTTCCCTTTTAAAACACATGTTCATTTCTGTGTCTGTGTCTAGGAAAAACATTGCTTAAAAAACTGGCCCCTCCAGACACTGCCTCTCTACGGCTCTGCCTGGAGGACGGGAAACGTGTCTGTTTTATGATGCTCGTACGTGTTTCCAGTGGTGTTTAGATTAAAATTTACTAGAATTAGGGCCCAGAGCATTGGCCCCTTTTATCAGCAGGGCTGTAGCTTTCCAGCAGAGCGCCCCTCAGGGTTTGCCTAATGAAGGAAACTCTGGTGGATGGAAATGCTTGTGTGCAGAGTTACAACATTTTCAGGGGCCCTTTTGGAGGACACATTCTGTCCTACATGTCGGACTGCATGCTCTGAATAGTAGCGAGTCTGTGTAACCCCGTGGTGCCCTCAGGCCACAAGGCGACTGGTATAGTCTTTGTTTTCTGCAAGGGGGAACAGGAAGCTTTGTGCATCGTCCAAAGGCCGCTCTGGATGCTATTGACACAAAGCAAAAGATGTCTCCGAGCTTCAGTTCCTCATCTCTTTGGGGCTCCTAGACGAGCTTTGGCCAATCTCCAGGGCTACACGAGGCCCCTGTGGACTGAGAAGGCCCAACAGATAAATCCACTCCTCTGACAAGTGATGTCAAGTGATCCTCTTGCTAGGCATCTCTGCCTGTGAGCATTGCAGGGTACATGGGTGTAATGGGACCTGGTCCTTGACTGGTGGCCTCGAGGCACTAGCTTGATGTAAGCAAATAAGTATTTATCCACAGTGCACCAGGTTCAATAGGGTTTTCCCACATGGCGATATCCCACAGCCCCATGTCAGAGCACGCACAGGAGAGGTGGCAGAGGGACCAGCAGCCGGAGGGGGATTTGAACGGGGGGGTGTCTCCTACATTCCTGGTGGGTACTCTGATCACTGGGTGAAGTTCTCCTTTGCATGGCAACCTGGGCAGGCACCATACTCCTGTCTGCCCCTGGTTTGTGAATCACCCTGGGACCTGGGGTCTCCTTGTGTACAGGGAGTCAACCCTGCACACATTGCAAGGCAGAACCAGGTCTCTAGGGAGCTTTTACTGCACAGAGTTGGGGGAGGAAATTGGTATCCCCGTAGGCACCTACAGGATTTCAGCAAGAGCTTTGTGCACCACTGTAGCCCCAAACCTGACTTAGGTGTCCACAGCAGGGACTCTGCTTCTAGCTCCTTCTTAAAGTTAAGCAAGTCCTCCAAAGCCTTGCTGGTCTGCAGCCCTCCAGAACAGCAAATCCCTGACCAGCTCTGGGTCCATGCCACTTCCCTCTCTCTTTGGGGGAGGTCTGGCTGCGAATATGTTTTCAAAAGACGCGTTTCCATAGTTGCTTTTGAAATTCCCTTTGTCACAAAAGGTTTAAAAACACAGCCAGGAGCCCCACCTGCCAGTCACAGCCAGCAATACCCTGGCCTGCCGAGGTCCGTTGCAATTGGCTGTCACAAACAAAAGCCAATGCAAACCATCCACAACCACATAAAGTTTACAGTCCCTGCACAAGCAGTGGGAGTGAGATACCTTCTCCACCAACACGCACTTATTCAGATAAAAAATAGCTTATTCTTGGAGAGAAACCCACAGTCACTTCACATCTCGCCATCCGAGTTGTATGAAAGAGCTGCCAAACCGGACCATATCAATCCCAGGCATCTCATATGTTTCCACTGTCTGCACAGAAAGGAGGGTTTTTTACCTAGCTAGCAGAGCAGGGCTCTGTGGGAGAAGAACTGGAGGTCTGCTGCAGAAGAGATTGCTCCTTGATTTTCCCTTTTGTTTTTTTACTGCAGATCCTGCAGTCATAGCCCCCCAAGATCCAACTCTGGTGATTGGCTCTTCCCTCACGGCAACTTGCTCGGTGAACTCCGACTTACACCTGAGAGCAGAGGACCTGTACTGGACTCTGAATGGCAGACGGCTCCCCCCGGAGTCCTACAAGGTCCTCAATGGCACCACCCTCAGCGTGGCTCTAGCCAACCTGAATGGGTCCCGGCAGCAGTCAGGCGATAACCTGGTGTGCCACAGCAGAGACGGCAGCATCCTGGCTGGCTCCTGTCTTTATGTGGGATGTACGTTTGCAGTTCTGCTTAAAGAGATACTGCTCCGCACAAAACACCATGGGCACAGCCACAAAAAGAAAGCCACCCGCACCCACATTCACCCCTGACCTCTACCGAAGTCACAAGCTGACACTGGGAGGAATCTGGCTACACAGAGCTACTTACCTTGCTCCTTGATAGACTTTAGTTTAGTTTAGTTTAGATTGTGCCTTTCTTTCTACTTACGGGATCCCAAAGCACTTTACAGCCTGCACAGATACAGCAGTTGCAGCCCTGCCCACTGACATGCAGCTGTCTCTGGGGTGGAATCGACCAGGCAGCACTGCTCAATAGCTTTTATGAGAGGAAATTAAGAATAGCATCTCTAATCAGAACTGCCTGGAATATTTAGAGAGGGAAAGAATCACTTGAGCCGGAATTTGACCAAGACGTTAGCTTTAACATCTCAGCTCTTGTCAAAAAAGTTCCACGAGCTTCTAGCAACAGCAAGATGGTTAGAGGGATTTTGCTTCTCTTTCAAATTAGAAGCTGTTTCACCATGTGTCCACCTGAGTCATTTGGGACTGAACATCTCATTAGAACAAATGGAGTAATTGTAAAAAGGGGTGTTGGTTATCAAAAACCAGCAGAGATGTCCCTACAGGAACAATAGTAATTTTGTACATTCATTATTTGCACTTCTAATGTCCTGACAATAACTTGCACTAACTGCTCATTTCCCAGGACTAATTAACGTGACTTGAGTCCTGGGAGTTACAGCTTTAGACTCTGCATACAAGAGCTCTACAGCAGAAAGACTATTTTGGCAACCAGTGGTGAAATTACAGTTGTCCAAATCAATGATCATAAGATTTTATCTTAGGCTATTTTAAGGACACTTCTACATGTTTCTCAGAATACAGAGGCTTAACTGGGAACAGAAAAAAAAATTTTTTTTGGGTTCCCAAAAGAAAACTGCTTCAGATCCCAGCTCAGTAACAGAATAAATGGGCAGGCTTTAAACCCCAATCCAACAAATGCATTTACATTTAAAACAAAAAGCTGGAAACATTTACACTTTCCTCCACCTGCCAAGACCTGAGGTCAGGCATCGGTCTCCCTGCTAGAATGGTGCATGATTGTGCTGACACCCAGCCTGGGGCATTTTTCTCATGCTCTTGGGGTGCATCTGGATGTTGGTGAGGTCATCCTGTCTTGCAGGGAATCACAGAATCCTGACGTTGGGTCCTGGCAGGTAAGTGACAAATGAGCTGATTTGAGATGAGCATCTAAACGCATTTAGTCAGGGATCTCAAAACAGTTTGTCACACAAACCTACCATTCACAGACTCGCCCCCTCCGAATCCTCCAAATCTCTGTGCTGCTTTGGCCTGGGGAAGCTTTGGAAGTTTCTTTGCAGAACTAGTTTCATGTCAGGCATTCTTCTCCCTTTCAGTGCCTCCGGAAAAACCAGTCAACATAACCTGTTGGTCTAAAAACATGAAAGACCTCACTTGTAAATGGGCCCCTGGCACGGAAGGCGAAACCTACCTGCATACCAACTACACCCTCAAATACAAACTCAGGTATGGGCACTCAGGGGTGTCACCTTTTGGGAGGCAAGTGCTGGAGCAGAAATCCTTAACAAAGAGGGGAACCTGTATGCCGCCCACAGGATGTGGGGCCTTTTGCCTCCAGGTTCCAGCCTGGCTCATCTGGGCGTTAACAGCGCTTACCATCCAACAGCGGCCAGTGGCTGCATGTGAAATGAGTTTGGTGGGGTTTGGGCTGGTTTCTAACAGGCCCCTCTTTGCTGGGAGCTGGAGACAAACTGAGAACAGTATAGGCAGAACAGCCTGTTCACCCAGGCAGGGTGAAGATCATCACAGGGCTCCACCACTACTTCTTCGAGACCTGTGGTTAATGCATGGGAGTGCATGCCCGGACTCCTGGGTTCTCCTCCCAGCTGGGGGAGGGAAGTAGGTGTTAGTGCAGAGAGCTAGGAGCCAGGACTCCTGGCTTCTCTTCCTAGCTCAGCTTCTGACCTGTCCTTGGGAAACTTCCCAACAATACAATGTGGCTAATGACACTGATCTGCTTCCCAGGGGATGGTGGGACTTTATTTGCTAACATGAGTGAAACGTGTTGAGATCCTTGGGCTGAAGGATCTGTCTTTACCCTAGATAAATAACAGACTTTGGCTGGCTGGGAATGTGAAACCTTCCAAAGAGACTGCTGCAAGTATTAAACAGCAGATGAATGAATCACAGTTCCTGCTTGGAACAGTAACTCCTCTGTGTTAATTAGCAACGCTCTCCCTGGCTATTGCTTGATAGATTAATACCAAAACATCCCTGTAATGACAAAAACTGCCACTGAGAACACCAGACAGCCCTCTGCTTAATGCACTACACGTGGAAGAGTCCCAATGTGCATCCACAGAGTTTTGGAAGCAGTTTACCTGGGGCAGGGGTTCTCAACCTTTTTAGGGTGATGAGACAGTGGATAGGCTTCCCAGCTCTGTGTGACACGCCACGCCCCCGTGCACCTCTTCCCACTCCCCAGCTAAGGCTCCCCTCCTGAGCAGGGTGGGCTCCAGTATCATGCTGAAAAGCACCTTTCAGCAGATTTTGTTACTTTGGTCAGACGGTACCAGAATCTGTCAAAACAAGATATTTAGCATGACACTAGCTCCTCTCACCCTGCTGCTGGCTTTCCCCCTTGCCTTGTTTCAGCCAGGAGAAGGAGAAGGGAAGCTAGAGGCAGTAGCGCTCCAGCTGGGAGCAGAGTGGTGTTATGCCAATTTTTGGTGACACCCCTCCCCACTTTCGTGCTGTGACACAGCAATTGAGAACTGTTGACCCATAACCCACAAAACATTTGAATGGAGACCTAGGGCCAAATTTCCCACTGATGCAAACTACCCAAGGTCCCTTGGCTCCCAAGCCAGTTCACCCGCAAAATGATCGCCAGGGCGGGTGCCTCTTGTTTGCAGGTGGTACGGCCGGGATAACACTTGCCAGGAGTATCGCACAGCAGGCCAGTATTCCTGCCACATCCCTAAAGACCTGGCCCTCTTCACGCCCTACGAGATCTGGGTGGAGGCATCCAACCGGCTTGGTGTGGCTGTCTCGGAAGTCATCATGCTAGACGTTCTGGATGTGGGTGAGACGTTGGGTCATATGTTGCCCCCACCCTGCAGGGGCCCAGTGCTTGTGGGCTTCCAGCCTCTTTCTTTCTTCCTTTCCTGGTTTTGGCTGTTCTGCAAGATTTTTCTTTTGGAGGGAAATTTAAACAGCCCATCATCTCTGCCCCCTCCCCGGGACAGGAGCTGTAATCCCCACACAAGGGACTTATACAGGACACTCCCATTGCTGCTGTTCTGCAGGCTCTCCCTGGACAGTCCTGGTGGGACTGAATCACAGCCATGGTGAACAGTGGGCAGGGAGAGATTGGCTGAAGGGTTTCAGGCTTCAGTCAAGATGCAAAGCCTAGTGGGAAGACATGGGGCAGCCAGTCCCTAATTACCAGCGTGCCTCCGCTCCTAGCTAACCTCCTTCCTCTGGCTACACTGGAAGGCTAGAAGGGTGGAGCAGAGCAGCACTGGTAACCTGAGCCTCCGCAGCTTGGAACAATGCAGGCTGGAGTTGGGGGGCTTCTTGCGTGTTAAAGAGCTGCTGACACCTCCCGGAGAATGTTACGGCCCATTGCTGTGCGACCTGATCCTTCCTTGAGACCCACAGCCTCTGCATTCCCCACCCCTCCGCCTGGGCTCCTCTGCTCCTTCCCCACCTGGAACCACAGCCCTCCCCACCGTGATGTCACAGCCAGTTGCTGCAGAGATGACTGTGATGTCACACACAGGGGATCATGACCTCAGCAGGGGGAGCTGGGGGTGGAGGTGTAGTGGAGCTCCAAGGGGGACTAGGATCCTGGGTTTCTGGCATCCTCCCTGGTAATAGAGAAGGATGGAGAAGGGCAACAGGAAATGGACGATATGTGAGCAGAATTGCTCCTAATCTAATTAGGATGTTTCTCCAAGTTTTCCTGGAGGCATCTGGTGCTCCTTAACCCTTTCTGCCCCACGAGGCGCGTAGCCAGGAAGGAGGCTCCAGCCCCATTTTGTGGCAGGCTGCCAGGCCCAGGCCAGGGGGCAGGGCTGCCACACGGCCTGAAACCAGATGTCCAGCCTGGGCCCCAGAGAACATGGAACATCCCTGATCTGTGGGCAGGAGGAAGGACTGTCCCTGTTTCTCTTGTGTTCACATTTGAGACGCAGCACGATGCGCAAGGCTGAGGCTGCAGCCCCCCTCTCAGACCAGGAATTCCCATCCCAGGCAATTGCTAAGTGTAAGCGGCGGATGGTCCCACTACTGTGGGGAACTTTCTGGCTCACGCCCCACCTTGCAGGAGTTGACTCGGGAAAGGATGTGGGTCCTCACTCTGCCTTCCCGCCCTTTACCCACCCTCAGCTTGAGGGCTTCCCACCAGCTCACTGTGTCACAGAGTCCTGCAATACCAACAAGGCTGGGCCCAGAATCTCTGGAGGGCTCGACCCCCCCCAACCCTGTCATGGTCCTTTAGGGCAGGGGGCTCAGGGGTTCCCCCTCTGAGCTGCTCTCTGAATGGGTACTTCCCCAACCCACTGCTCAGTGCATGTAGTTCAAAGCCAATACAATTTCTTAAACACACAGCAATAAAGAAAAAGTCAAAGAAAAAAAGGAGAGTGCCAGCCTCGCCCATGGGCCCCACCTAGTGTCTCTAGGGTGTGAGGGTCACTCATGAACACAGCCAGTGTCCCCACCTTCCAGGCCCCTGCCCAGCCTTGCCTGCCCTGCAGGGACGCAGAGCCAGACGCTCTGGCAGTGGCTGTGCACCTCCAGGCTCAAGGGACAGGGTCTTTCTCCCTAGTGTCTGAAGCAGGATCCCCCGCAAGGCCTCTAGGCTGGGGTGTTTCTCTGCAGCTGGACCCTGCCCAGGGTCCCCTTTGCTCTACCCCAATTGCTAACTCACCACAGCCAGCTCTGGAGGGCTCCAGATCCCCCCTGCTTCAGTGCAACTGAGCTCAGCCCTGCTCTCTGGGTCACTCCTCAGGCCCCTCTGATTCTGCTGCTGTGGGTCAGCTCAGCTTGGTTCCCTGGGCTTCTCCTCTGGCCTCCGGACAGTCCCAGCCCCAGCCCCAGCCCCAGCCCCAGGCCCCTCTGCTCCTGGCCTGGGCTGCTTCCCTGCCTTCCCAGGTGCTGACTGCTCTGTCCTTTTCTCACCTGCTCTCTGCCCCAAGCTCCTGGCTTGCTCACATAGGGTGGGGCAGCTCCTGGCTCTCTCATCTGCCTGCCTGTCCTATCAATCAGACTGACCTAGCAAGGTCGCCTCTCCCCACTGCACTTGTGGGCTGCCCCTCTCAGGGTGCTGGCTTGCTTCTTCAAGATTGCACAGGCACGTCCTCATCATTCTGCAGTTATTGTTTGTAAAGGGGTAAGGCCAACACATACAGCAAACAGTACCTGTCTATGCATTGTCCCAGGGGAGACAAAGTGAAAGGTGGAAAGGGTGACTATTCAGAGCTCCCCCCTGGACTGGAGCATCAGCAGACACTTTTATGGCCAGAGGAGCCACAGGAGCAAAAAGTCTCCCAACAGCAGCCTGCAAACATGATCCGTGGACGCACAGAGTTGCTAGGCTCCCCATGTGGACACCCAGCACAAGACTGGAGAGCTGCATGAGCGTGAGCCCTTTATGCTTTACACCAGGGGTCGCAAACACGCAGCCCAGGGGCTGCATGTGGCCCCTGAGGATGTTTCCTGCAGCTCTCAATGACACCGTTGTTACCAATATAGTTATATGAAAAGGTTTCTGTGGTGCGGCCCTCAGGCTAATGTACTAGTCCTCATGCGGCCCTCGTGGTGATTTGAGTTTGAGGCCCCTGCTTTACACCTTACTACTCTCCAGGCATGAAAGTCACTGGAGGCAGTCTTGCTGTGGAGCCTCCTCTCAAGCCCTTCCTATGAGTCCTGGCTCTTCCTCTGGTGCACCCAGGTGCTGCCCAGAGCACAAGCGGGGACACAGGCACTTGTCTTCACCGCATCTCTGCCCCTTTCAACTTCTTCCCCCGCAGTCACCACAGACCCGCCCGCGGACGTTACCGTGAGCCGAGTCGGGGACCTTGAGGACCAACTGAGTGTTCGCTGGAGCTCCCCACCTGCACTGAAGGACTTTCTGTTTCAAGCCAAGTATCAGATCCAATACCGGGTGGAGGACAGTGCTGAGTGGAAGGTGAGTGTATGGGAGACTCCTGGGTTCAGCTCACAGCATCCCCATCTCACTTGTTGTGCAATAGGGACAGCGCCGCCTCTAGGGTGCAAGAAGGCTGGATTTAGGGAGGGGCCAGCCTGGAGCTGGTGTTCAAAACCCTGCCTAGGTCTGGCCCTGCCTGGCTACTGGAAGGCCAAGTGGCTCTCGGGGGATCCTTTCCTTCCAGAGGACAAGCGCCTTGGGGATCTTTGGGTGTCTAGGGAAGGCGGGTTCCAGGGTGCACCCCAGGCTCAGCTGCCAGCTCCAATCCAGGCTGGAACATGGTGCCTCGTGAATGCACCTGGCACCTGCCCTCTGCCTCTCCCGAGCAGGTCGTGGATGACGTAGGGAACCAGACATCCTGCCGGCTGGCAGGGCTTCGGCCCGGCACTGTGTACTTTGTCCAAGTTCGGTGTAACCCCTTCGGGATCTATGGCTCCAAAAAGGCTGGTATCTGGAGCGACTGGAGCAATCCCACAGCGGCCTCAACTCCTCGAAGCGGTGAGCAGCATGACCCCACAGCGACGGGACCCTGATGCTGTGGCAGCCACGTGGGCGCCCAGCTGGCAGGCAGGAACAATGTGACCGTCTCTGCTGTGTGTGGTGCAGCGAC
Organism: Podocnemis expansa; assembly: GCA_007922195.1. Classification (NCBI taxonomy): domain Eukaryota; kingdom Metazoa; phylum Chordata; order Testudines; family Podocnemididae; genus Podocnemis; species Podocnemis expansa. Next base: position 5,753,169 of record ML682020.1, on the reverse strand, counting down.
ACTGGGCACAGCCTTCCCTGCAGCCACGGGCTGTGTGGGAGATGAGGTGGAGCCACTCCCCAACCCTAGACTGGGGGGACAGGGACCCTGGCAGCTGGGGAAGGCTGCTATGGGAAGACCCAGCCCCTAGCAGAGTGACTCCGCCTTTCCCAACTGCGGCACTAGCCCATTGTGTTTAACTAACAGCCCCCCCAGTTTATTTCCTTGGGAGGGTCCTCCAGACTCCCCAGGCGGCTGAGAACCCCTGCAACACCCCACCCCTTGCATCCTCCAGCTTGGGATGGGGAGTGAGAGCCCAGGGCCGGAAATCCAGCCCAGCGCCTCTCCCTCCCTCCTACCCTCCCAGAAACGGCTCAGAGTGTTGACCCCCCCATTTCTTCTGGAGATGCAACTTTCCTTGGTGGGCTGGGGGTCTTGGCACCCTGCCAGCTGCTGGAATTCTGGGTCACGCCTTCCCGCACCCCCCCCCCCAGCTCTGGCAGTAATTAGATTACCATTCACTACTGCTGGGGCAGCCATTTTTTGCGCCATATGCAAATCTGCAACAATTTGCATGGTCTTTGGGGATGGTGGGGTTGAAAAGAGGGAGCAGGCTGGGACGGGGGGGGGGGTGTGGCAGGCTGCAGAAGCCCCGGTGGCCCAGCCTCTGCTTCCCCCATTTCCGGAGAGCACTGGACGTGCAGAGGTTGTTCCCCGCCTTGGCCCCGCTCTGTGCCCGGCACCTGGATTTCTTGCAAAGGAGCCAATTCGGAGCTCTTATTTCCCAGCAGGGAGAGAGCGAACCGCTCGTTTCCCTCCCGAACGCTGCGCCAGCACAGCCCTGCAGCTCAGCGGGTCTCTCCTTCACTTATTTATTGTGTGAGTGTGACATCACACCTTCCTTGGGCATTGGGAACCCAGGGCCAGGGGGATTAACCAAAACTCTGCCCCACCCTTGCCCTTGGTTGGGGGACCTGCAGGCCCAGCACCGTTATGGTACAAGAGGATGCGCACGGGACCTAAGTGGGAGCTGGTCCTTGGGGCTCTGTCCTGGAAGGCGGGAAACACTCAAGCAGGCAGATTTTAGGTCCTTTATGGAGCCATCGAAACCCCTGGGAGGTTCCAGGCTAACCCACCTAGTCGGCTTTGAAAATTGCCTCCCCAAGGACAACAGGATCAGCTACAAGGAACTGGGCAGCTGCCTTCGTGCCTCTGGGGATGCACAACCGCCAATAAACAGGCACTGGGGAGCAATGGGCCCTCTGAGCCACACCGTACTGGAACAGCAGGTTTCACACTCCTCCCTCTGGCACTGGGCACTGCCAGCAGTGGGCCCTCCGTTCCCATGATGCCTCTGAAACCAAATGCATTGGCCACAGCCCAGCACATCCTGGTCCGCAGATGTGCTGAGATGGAGCTAGGATTCCTGGCCAGCCTCCACACCACCCCTGGCCTGTGCAGCCCTACCCTAATCACACTCCACTCTTCTTGGCACAGAGCGGGTCCCAGGCGTGTGTGACCCCAAGAGCGGTGAGCAGAACAGCACGCTGCGGCGGGAGCTCAAGCAGTTCTTCGGCTGGGTGAAGAAACACGCCTATGGCTGCTCCAACCTCAGCATCAAGCTCTACGACCAGTGGCGTGTCTGGCTGCAGAAATCTCACAAAACACGGAACCAGGTAGGTAAGGACCTTTCTCCGATTCCTTATCTCTCTGTGCCAAGAGGGAGGTGGGCAGGGAGCATGGAGCTAGAGTGTCAGAGCCCTCCCACCCCCCAACTTCTGCTCGCTCAGTGTGACCGGAGGAGCAAGGGCTCCCAATCCACAAAGCCACCTCCACTGGCTGGATCCCTCCATAGTCCCCGGCCTCTGAGAGCTGCTCTCCATGACGCTGAGGGGCATCTCGTCTGCTGCCACATGGCAAGGAGGCGAAGGCTGGGGTGGTCTGAGCATTGCCAGCACATGGGCTGAAGGGGAGAAGGGGCTGCTCTCTAGATTTTTGTAGGGAGTCATTGCTGTGCAAGCCTGCAAATCCCTGCTCCGGGTACAGCTGGGAGGGAGTGCCTGGCACCCTGGTACATGCCTGGCCCTGAGGAGCCTAGCAGCCTTTCTGGTCCTCTTGGCACACCTGCCGTGGGTCCTGCCCTGAGTGAAAGCAGCACACACAGGCGCTGGCTGCCCTGATTAGCCACAAAAGCTGAGCTGCAGCCCCCTGGAAAATCTGAGCCTTGGAATCAACTCTGTTCACCAGCTTCTGGGAGCTATTTTGTGGCCCGAAGTCTGTGCCACCGCCCTCACTGCCCACATGGCTGAAGCCCCAGCATCTAGCCTGCTCTGTTATAGGAGGAAGCAGACACACCCTGCATGTTTTATAGTGGCTGGAGGGCAAACAGGCTGATCGTGGCAGACAGGCTGGGGCAGGAGGGGTGTTGGCTTTGCAGTTACTGTGCCGTGCTCCCATTCCAGGTGCTACCCGGCGATAAGCTGTAGCCCGCCATGCTTGGCAGTGGTCGGAGAGCAGAGGGAGCCCCAGGCAGGCAGTGCATGGTGACCGCACATGGCTGGACCTCACCCACTCCCCTGGACTCAGGGAGGGGCATGGACCCCACCCCCAAATCATTCCTCTCCAAGTGGGATAGGAAGACAAGAGTCACAGACTTTGAACTGCTCCCCGCCCAGCATCCACCCCCTGCTCTCCACACAGTGTCGCTGGTGCAGGGCCAGGATGAGCGGCCCAGCCTCCCCATCACTGCTGGGTGGGGTTCCAGCATTCCCAAGACACCCAGGTGCAGAGGGTCTGGGCACCCAGCCCACTGCTGGAGGGGGCCAGGCAGTGTTTGTGCGGCAGGCCCCAACAGGGGTTGAGCTGCTGTCATGCAGACCGAACCTTGCCTCAGCTGCAGGTGCCCCAAGCTAGAATTAAACACAGCAGAGGGGTCTCGGGAGCCTCACGGGACTTGGCCTGTTCATGTGCAGGGCACTGGATGGAAGCCAGGTCTGGTCATAAATAACCCAAATTTGCTGGTATCCATTGGCCCCTGCGTGAAGCGAGCCTGGAGGCTTTTCGGCCCGTTCCTCAAGCTGCCCAGCCACTGTAGCTGCCGCTATCTGGGCTATACAGTACTCTTGGGGGGCACCGTGTAGAACCAGTCGCCCCGGGAGAGCTGCCTGAAGGTTTCTGGCACACAGCTGAGCAGAAAAACTAGCAGGTCTTTTTAAGAGCCAGATAATCTCCTCTGGGTACAGTGCAGCCAACCAAGTGGAGTCTGCACTCACAGGCCCCTGCCAGTGCAATGGGGCGTCAGATGTGGCCCCATCACTGCAGGCCCCTTTCAACAGCCCAAATAGCATCGAAGGCCCAGAGATTCTGTAAGAATCCAGCCTGGGGTGCCTAGTGAAAACCACTCACTTCCTTGGTGGTCCCCAGGGCCCAGCCCTGCCCCACCAAAGTGTCTTGGAAACTTTTTCTCTTTGTTTTATGGCTGCATATTAAGCTGGAAGGAGCACTCTGCGCTTCAAGCCATGCACATGGTTCTCTGAGCACTGGGCACTGACTCACTCACTGCAGCCCCGCACACACGTCACCCCCAAGCCCCACATCTGTCCACATGGGGACTGAGCACCCCTTCTTTTTATTTAATAAAGGAAAGAAAAACCAGGACAGAACTACCACAGTGAGTGTTGTGAGACTGATGCTGGAGAAAGAGCCTGCCTTCACTGGCACATGGGGCTAGGAGCATAAAAGCCTCTGTCTGTCTCTCCACAGCACTGCAGCACTTTTACTTAAGGGGTGACTTTAAAACAACATCTTTAGTGCTGGGCCAGAAGCCACGTGGCTGCTCTGACCACTTATGCTGAGCCAGATCAGGTCAATCAGGAAGAGATTTGAGTTAAACCCCAATAAACCACTCAGACCAAAATCAGCTTCCAGCCCAAGGTCTGCCCCCACTTAACTAAATCAATGCCGTGTGCGCTGTGCTGCTCCACCACACACAGCATGGAGCCACCAGCTCCACAGATCTTGGCCCTGCTCGTGTTCCTTGCTGTACAGGACTAATGGGGCTGCCTTCCTAGGTGAGGCATGAACCGACAGGGGAGGCTCAGTTGCTTGTGGTCACCCATAACCCGACGTGGCCAGGCCAAATGCAGGATGGAACAAGGGGTGCAGGGAGGGAGCTGCCTGATGCAGGAAGGGGCATGTCAGCAGACCTGTATGTGTTTGTGCCAGTCAGTCCTGGGGGTACGTCAGCAGAGCTCTGGGAGTGCAGAGCCCAAGGCAGGCCAGAGATGAGAGGGGCATCAGATCCACACAACACCCCCCACCCCAGCTGTCCCAGTAACTGGCCAACCTGTTTGAACCAAGATGTCCCATTTGGGATAAAGCTAATCAAGTCTTTCCACATGGCTGCCAGTCTTTGCAGCCCCAAACCCATCCCTCCTGGCTGAGGGACACCACCACCTTCCCCCCAGGGCTTTTCCCCGGCCCCACCACCTCCTCCCAGGTTGGCAACAGAGAAGCCAACTCAGCACAAAACCCTGGCAGCCACATTCCCATGAAGACCTCGCCACAGGGCACAAGCGGCAATCCCACCCAAGAGCTTGGAGCCTAATTCCCATGCCCCTCTGTCACAAGTCAGTGCCCCTGCCCACTGTCACAAGCCAGAAGTGAGTGTGTGGAGGCTGGAACTTAGTGCTGGTTTGCAGGGGCCCCTTGCCCATGGCTGGGCATGCTGCAGAGGCCAGTGGCAGGGCTGCGGGTGCTGGGAGCAGGTCCAGAGAAAGACAATCATGGCACCCAGTGAGACGAGACTGCTGCCACGTGGCTCTGCCCTTCCTGGTTGCAGCTAGGTCTGTGGGGCTGCAGCCATGGGGTAAAGGGAAGCTCTGAGTGCAACCATTCCTGGGCTTCTCCATGCAGCCAAAGCAGGGGGCTGGGTATGGAAGAGAAATGTTGAGGCTCCAGAGGCAGGCACCCCTGGCCCTACCAGCCTCAACTGACAGCTTCAACAGCAGCACGGAGACGACAGCACTCTGAGCTCCTGCTGAGGCCCTACCTTTTATTGAACCCCGGCCATGTCAGTCTGCAAGGGCAAGCTTCTGCCGCAGGAGGGTGGCATGGGCAAACGGGGCTTCCATGGCTCTCAGTCCATTCCAAGGCCCCTACTTGCTCTGAGCACAGCACATGGGACTTGGATTTATCATAAAGGGACTTGGGAATATATCTGGCTTTTAACTTGCCTTCCCAGCACCAGGGCATTGCCTGCTCAATTCTTGAACAATTTGACTCAAAAGAGGTTGCAGTGTGGGGTTAAAATGCTGTGCTGAAGCAGGGAGGCCCTGCAGGATTAAGCGCATGGGACTCACTGACAGGTTCTCCCAGACCCCTTGGCACTTGGAAGATCCCACCCCCCATCCACAGGCTTGGCTCCTTTCCTCAGGCACTTTGCATCTTTACTTGTTCTGCAGAAGTGCTGGGAGGGGCATTCAGTCCTGCTCCTGCTGGACAGACACACCTAGGCTGCACACGGACCTTGCTTGACAGGGCCTGTCCTGCACCAAACTGGATGATGTGGGAAATATTTTTAAAGGGTCTCAGCACCCAAAGCCCCCACCGCTCACTGTGGGGGTTTCTTCTTTTAACTCGGTGTGGGGTGGGAAGGGAGATACCCATTGTTCTCAGGAGGAGCTGATGGCCATGGACCCCTTTTGCAAACCTGCCCTGGTGCTGGGATAGGCCAGAGTCCAATTGTTCTTCTGTTGCACTGGCTGCTGCCCACCGGACAGAGGTCCAGGAGTGGTTCTTGCAGGGGTGCCAGCAGGGCTGGACCTGGAGAAGTGTCCAATGGGGTTTGCCAGGGAGAGAATCCAGCCATGGGGGGGCAAGATCATGATGTGAGCAAGGATCCTGCAGCGCAGCTCAGTGCTCCATCATGCGGGCCCCCTCCAGCACTTCCCGCCTCCTCTGTCCATTCCCATGGGGAGACCCATCACTCAGCTTCTTCCGAATCGTACTTGAGGTCCTGGAGAATTTCGCTGATTGCCTCAATGGTTTTAATTAGCCTAGGAGAGCGGATGGAAACTATAAATAAAGGCCATATGGAGCATATTATCTTGGCCGCGTCGCGTTCCCGGCGCTGTTTATGAAACACTCAGCCGGAGAGAGGTTGATCAGCACCAAAGCCATGTGGCATCGCTAAACAATCCGGAGGGGCTACAAACAAGAGAGCTTTTGAAAGGACCATCTGGGTCTCCTTCAGCCCTGGTTAAGGGGAGGGGGGCATGGGGCTGGGGAAGGAGCTTTCATCCCCCTCACTCCTTTCCTTCAACTCCAGCCTTGAAGGAGATGATAAAGGAGCTGCCAGGGACTGCTCCACCATCCCAGAGCTCACGCGGCCCCCAGCTCAGCCTGCAGGTCATGTCCATCGCCCCCCACCCCAGAGGGGCTGACTCTCTCAAAACGCTCTGCAAACGAACAGCTAGAACGTCTCCCCCCAGCTCATCCCCTAAGGCTCCAGGGCACTGGGTCAGTGCACTTCTTGCCTTGGCCAGAAGGGGCGGAAACGTTTCAGCCCCAGCCTCCTTGAACCAAGCAACTGGCAGCCTAGGATGTGTGCACTGGAGGAGCTCCCAGCCCCCCCATGCCATGTGCTCAGCCAGAGCCATGCTCATGTGCCTTTGTGGAGGCTCCTGCTTGCCCCACTGCAGGGGCGCCTCCTCCATAGCCTGGGGTCAAAGGCATGAGGTGCTTAGAGTGCTGTGCCCAGCTCCCTGCCTGGGGCACTTACCCGTGTTTGAGCTCCTGCACCTCCTGCTGGTGGGCCAGCACCCCAGGCTGGTCCTGCATGTTCTGCTGGGCCAGCTGCAGCTGGGCCGTCTGGAAGGTAGGGGGCAGAGGGAGTGAGGACAGGCCAGCCCCTCCCCATGCACCGAGCAGCTGCCATGGCCAGGACCAGGCTACCCGCCCAGAGAACCTGGCACCACAGGGCCTAATGCCCATCCCAGGCTACTACACAAGTAAACAATGCACCACCTGCCGCAGGGTGGGGTCAAGTGCCACTGGGGGCAGCTCAGGGTGTCACCCTGCTTTGCCTCTGCCCCTGCCCATCAAATGCCCCCCAGCACAGGAGAGTGACGGGAATGGAGACTGTGGGGCAGTATGACCTTTGGGTATCAGCAGTGCCCTCACCAACCTACTGCATGACCTTGGGGAGGTGACAGCTTCCCTTCGTACCTCAGCCACCCCTGCTTCATCTGTGCAGCCTGGCAGCTCCCTGGGGCACATGGTCTGGGAGGGCCTGGGTCTCAGCTGGGCCTCAGTGTACATGTCACATGCACACAATCGTCTAGCTCAGCAGTGACTGGAAGCTCTTCCCCTGGCCTTGTGGAAGTGGCTGCACAAGATGAGTTGGTGAGGTCTCAGCCCAACTCCTGGGGTGGAAGGGTCCATGCAGTGTGGGAGCGGGATGTTTATGGTGCCATGGTGCCTGCTCTGAGGGTAAACTGAGGCCCTCTGCCTGCCGGGTAGGTAGTCAGCATCTCACGCTTCCCATCACAAGGGGAAGAGATGAGGCATCTCACCAGCTCTAGCTTCTCTTTCTCCTTCTCCTGGACCCTGGCCAGGTGCTGGGCAAGCTCTGGCCGTCCATGCTCTGCCTCGAGCCGCTCCTTGATCTGCAGGATCTCCTGGGAGATGCCACTGAAGGCCAGCGTGATCTCATGCACCAGCTGTCGGTAACGAAGGAAGTCATAGTGCGGCCCGCTGCTCAAATATGCCCGGTGGCCCCTGTGCGCCGGACAAAGGAGAGGGACACAACCAATTATTGTCAGAGGTGAATGAGCCAGCTGGGAGTGCTCCTTTAACTAGACACCAGCAGGGGGTGCTCTAGGCAAGCACAGGCAGCACAACAAAAGGAGAAGCCTTCCACCCACAAAACCAGGGTTCAAGTCCCAGCTCTGCCACTGAGCCTGTATGGAGCACTGGGCATATCGCTTCATCTTTCTGGGCTCTGGCACTAAAATGGGGCAAAGGATGCCCTGTTGGGCAGAGACACTCCTCTAGCTCTGTACCCCACCCGGCATGGGGGGGGCTCTGCTCCCAGCTGGGGCCTGGGGGGGGGGGGTGTGTGCACACAGTATAACAAGCTCCAGGCTCAGAAAATTGCAGGCAGGGACTCCTAGTTCAGGAGCCTCAGGCCAGGGCTGCGGAGAGGAGCATGGCCCCCCTCTCTACCCTCTGCGTGACCCCTGCCGTCAGCAGTGCAGGTATTTTCCTGCACAGCCTTTTGACTCTTTTACTGAATTAGCAGCTATTGCCTCTGCTGGCTGCCAGGGCTCGGGAAGGCCTCATTATTGAGGATTAGTCCCAGGTCCAAGAGCTTAACCTCCCCTTGCTGGGTTTGGAGTTTGGTTTGTTTGTTAAAATCCAGGGCCTGGATCCGGACCAGTAAATCTCTCCCGGCTGTTGCTAAAATGGGACACAGGTGTCTGGGGCGAGGGGTCCCTGCAGAGGCCAGGCCCCTAGCTTTGGACAGCAAGCATTGGTTGCTGTTTCCTGACCCCCTTTGCCCAAGGGGAGAAGGGCACACCCATGAGGGAGTGGGTGCCAGGAACCGTGACCAGTGATGAAAAGATGGCAGGGCCAGCATGTGCATTAGCCTCAGCAGTGGACTTTGGGCACCACGGCAAGGGACAGACCCATTTCTCCCCCATTCATTTGCCGCCAGGAGGGAACTGATTCTTGAAATGCCAGACTGCTCCAGGCACAAACCAAGGAGTTAAAAGCCCCCAGCTCTGACCAGCCTCACTCCAACTGAAAATCACAGATTAATGGGACTGCCCCACCTGGCAGGGGACGGGATGGAGGGTCAGGATTTGAAGATGGATAGGGTTTATTATTTTGTGGGCTATGGGGATTCAGGCAGCAACCCCCACCCAGCTGTATGGAGCTGAGCTGGGAAGGACACAGGACTGTCCAGTCTTTGGGGTGGGGGGGAAGGGGCACAAAGGATCTTGAGAACAAGGCATCATCACTGGGAACCAATCCCTGCAGGAGCCTGACAGTGCCTGGGAATGAACAAACCCCTTGAGAATCAGTGTGGGGAAGGGAAGGGCTGTACACCCCCAGGATGGCTGGGACAGACTCTGGTGACACTCCTGCCCCTGTGAGCCAGGGGTCGCCCAGTGGTTTATTTAATTTTCTAACAGCACCCAGGGTGGTGAACAGCTATTACCATCTGCATCTTCCTGGGGGGAGACTGAGGCACCGAAGGGCAGTGACTCATCCGCGGTCACTTAGTGAGTTAGTGGGAGATGGACACCAAACCCAGACATCCTGAGTCCCCGACTTAGCCCTAATGGACCTCTAGGCAGGCTGCCCTATACCTACTCACAAACCCCTGGGAACAGTTACTCTGGACCCAGGCAGAGCCTCCCTACTCCCAGTGATAGGGTATGGGAAGATGATGGCAGAGGGCAGCAGGAAGCATCAGCAAACTAAAATCTGGGAGCGGCCCATGGGCAGAAATGCCAGGATACGGCCTCCAGATGTAGTGCCCCTCGCCTGTTCACCTGTGAGCAGCCAGGACGAGTGAGTGACAGAAGACTATGCCTTGAAGGCCTCCTCTGGCTGGACGTCAATCTCCCTCTTTACTTTGGGGGTTGGGGGAGATATCATTGCAGGGTCCTGCCTTGCTGCCTGAGCCAGACTGGGGCTGATTCATTAGCCAAAGTACTTGCCTGTGCTGAAATAAACATGCCAGACAGGCTCTGAGATGACACATGGGGCCGGGAGAGCCCTGTCACATCAGTGTCTCCAGCCCCAGCGGGGCCGAACCTGCCTAAGCAAGGGCCGAGATCCCACTAAGACCGACAGGGACAAATGGTGGGACGGGGCTCAAATACATGATGGAGCCAGGGTCGGCCCATAGCCACCAGCGGTTCTCTGGCCTCGGCATCACTTACTCCTCAAAGAGCCGATAGGCTTCCACTCGCTCCCCCTGGAGGGCATAGAAGCGCCGCAGCAGCACCATCACCGTGTCATCCGTCTGCCAGCAGGAGAGACAAAGGGACAGCGTGAGACTCAGGACGCTCGCCAACCCTGGGGCAAGGAGCCACCTCCAACCTGCCAGCCAGGCCACAGCGTGTCCCACAGAATCAGCCCACTTCTTTCCTCAAATGGCCACAAAGGGGCAGTGCAAGGTGATGGGGGCGCCACCTCTGCAGGGTTCCCCACCCAGAGGAACCACAGTACAAACCCCAACCGTGCTGTAACTGCTGCCTGTCGCTGCTGGAACCAGGGCCCTAGAGGGGAGACCCCATGTCCTCTTTTCCCACCCAAGCCAGCCAATCTTTCGCCCTAGGGCTAGATCAGAGCCATGTTCTCTAGAGGGAGAGGCTCCATCCCCCCACTCCAGCCAGGCCCACCCCCTAAATGAGCCCAAATGGGAGCTGGCGACAGACTCGTCATCACATTCCTAGCCCTGACCACCCAGTCCCCCCAGCACAGGGAGAAGCTGGAACCAGGGCTGTAGCAAGGAATTTCTCACTATCCCACTCCCTCTCCTACCCCCCAAGCCAGCTGCTCCGCCAGAGGATGGGTCGGAGTCAGGACCATGGAGACAAGCACTGCAGGGCTCTCCCAGTCCCAGGTCTCCTCCAGTTATCTGAGGCTGGGTATCACTCAATGACCTGCAGGTAGCCACCCCCCATCCAATCTCAGATGCCAAGCCAGGCAGAGGGGCTACAGCTGCTCTTTAATTGTGTGAGGGCAGAGGGAAGCTGGGGCAGTGAGCCCTGGGAGGAGCGCAGAGCCTCTGGGTGTAGATTCCTCACCAGCACAGCGGTGAGATCTGGTTTCTTGTTCTCCGGGAGAGGGTTCCACGGCTCCTGCAGGCCTCTTTTCACAGCCCTGCTCTGAGCAGTGGAGCTGGCACCCACCAGGCCAGTGGATCCTCCCCGGAGCTCTTGCCGTGCTGGGGTCTAGTGCACGGCAAGGCCTCCAGCCCCTCACACAACAGCTGCGTTTCCAAACTTGGCAGCTCCAGAGGCTCTTTCCTGTTGGCAAAGCCCCCAGCCGGCCTTTCTGGTTCCAAGCCCCATTGCCTTTGAGCAACTCCTTAGCCACAGCACCAAGCCAGGAGGCTCTGCTCCAGCACTGCCAAGGAATTATTCCTGAGCACCACCCAGGCATGTGTGCACACCCGGGGCTAGGCAACCCCTTGTAGAGCAGCAGGGATTTCACAGTCTTGCCCAGCTCCACGGGAGCCCCCCCTCAGTGGCTGCAGCCAGCGCTGCGACCTTCTGAGCCGGTTGTGCTTTTGACAAGTCTCCAAAGCGCAATTCCAGCACTTTCAGAGCCAGCACTTAGCAAAGCACCTTCCGCTCCCTAACGCCTCAGCTTCCAAGCGGGGTGAGGGCTGGGGGAGGTGAGGAGAGAGCACAGCCTCAGCAACAGAGCCTGGCTGGAGCTTTTAGCTTGCTATGTCCCACCCAATGAAAAGGGACAGTAAATTCCTGCCTCCGGTGCACTGCTTCTGCCTGTGAGCAGCTCACACTACACCCCGGCCTGCTATTACCCAAGCACCACAGTGCGTGTGAGGTCGCACACCTGAGAGGGAAGCAGCAGACAGCAGCAGCCTCCAAGAGCATCACGGCTCATGCAACACAAGATATCGCCAGGGCCTACCAGGTCAGTGTCCTCTCACCACCAGCGTCAGTCCAGGTGGCTTCAGAGGAAGAGGCAAGAAGCCCTGCAGCAGGCAGTGATGGGATAACCTGATCCTTCCTGACCCCAGGAGTCAGAGGTTGGCTCATGCCCTGAAGCATGAGAGTTTGTTTTCTAATATTTACTACTCTAGCACTAGCTACTCATGCTCTCGACTCACACAGGGATGAACATAGCTTTGGCTCTCCATATCCAGGCCTAATCCCTTTTCTCACTCCCACTAAACTCTTGGTTTCAGTGCATCTTGTGGCAGTGAATTCCACAGAGATCCTGCATATCACACATGACACAATATTTCCTCTTTTGTCCTTGCTCATTTGCTCTGGCCTCAATTTTATTTCAAGGAGGGATTATGGGGAAACTGAACTTCCAGCCGGAGCTTTGAAAACAGTCATAAAGATGCCAGCCCTGTTCTTGTCCTGCTGGGGCACTGAAGTACAAGGGGTAAATGTGTTTGTTTCTTCTTTAAGAATCTGATTTTTTTTTTCTTTGCTAGTTTTGAAACATTATCCCTGGAATGACAGTGGCCTAAATGACCGATTGGCAGGGGACAGAGTTCAGACACAAGAATTCAGTTAGAGTCAGCGTCATAACCAGGAGCATCGCTGCTCTGGGGCAAGACCTGGGGTACAGGCACAGGCCCCACCCCTTCACCCAGATCCCGCCTTGGGCTCCTGTTGCTGTGGGCAGCCGGGCCCTGGATCCCCAGCCAGGAACGGCAGTGCTTCTGCTCCCCGCCCTGTTCCCGGCCAGGGATCTGGGACCAGGCTGGCAGCCCGACAATTGGGCACCGGCGGTGTGCCTCAGGGCATGTGCCCCATGTGCCAGGTGCCAATGATGCCCCTGATCATAACAGACCCAACTGATAGCGAATGGTGGCTGCAGAATTAAACCAGGCCCTGCCACCTTTGACCCTCAAACCAGGGCCACGTCTACTGCTCCAGCCAGCCAACCGGGACTGCACGCGTGGGCTCCAGCTCTTGGCATGGCCTCAGCTGAACGAAGGAGCCCACAGAGGGAGCGAGTCCCGGGGCCGGTGAAGGTCTCTCACGCCAGGTATGCGGGAAGGGGGGTGGCCCAGAGACATCTTCGCCTGCTAGTGAACGGCTGGGGCGCCCTGACGATTCTGACCAAGCGGGATTTTCTCCCACCAAAGCTCATGCCATAAATAAATGTCCGGGTCTTTAAGTGCCCCAGGACTCCCTGTTTGTTTCACTCTCCTCCTCCAGGCAGCTTTGCACAGCCAAATTCCCCCGGCCCCTTCTCTGCCCCCCATCACCCTCCCGTCTCAGCCGGCCAGCCCCTCCTCCCTGGGGGCAGCAGAGGGGCCAGGCCCGGCCGTCGGAGGGGCAGGGCTGTCCCGGGGCCGGGCGATGCCCCATGGCAGGGCGGCCGGCCCCGCTCCCGCTCCCGGAGGAGCCCCGGCTAGAGCAGCCGCCCCGCTCCGCTCACCATTGCGCCAGGGGCCCCGCGCACCGGGCTGTGCCCGCCGAGCCCCGCCGCTCCGCTCCGCGCCGGACGAGCCGAGCCGAGCCGAGCCGCGCCGCTGCCGGCGGAAGCGGGAGGACGGCGGGGCGGGGCGGGGCTGCCTGCAAGCCGTGAGCGGCCCTTTGCACCGGCCCCGCCGCGGGTGGAGATCCCCGGCCCCGGCCCCGGCCCCGCTGTGCGGGGAACCCGCCAGACACCTCCGGGGGCAGCCACGTGTCTGGCCCGGGGCGCTTCCCGGGGAGAAAACCCCGCCTGGCCCCGAGCCCCCGGCCACACGCCGATCCGAGGGTGTGGGGCTAGGACACGGCCGCCCGGCGCTGATCCCGTACGGCAGCGGTGGCCAAAGTTAGGGGCGCAAGAGCCGGACAAATTGGTTATTGAGTCTTCTTGAGCCACACTCGCCTCCCTACCCCAAACTTACTGAGCTTGAAATTCATTGCACGCTTGGGGGTAAAAAGAGGGCAAACATTGATCCCGCCAATGTCAGGTGCTAATAATTATTTAAGGTTGAGCTGAAAGCGAGGCCTATGAAATGATCTATTTTATTCTTTGTATTTTCATTTAAAATAGTGGAGAGGCTAGCACCTCTGTTTAATATGCAGAAGGTCCTGGGTTCAGTTCCCAGGGGGTGGACTTGATGATCTCATGAGGTCCCTTCCAACCCTGGGATTCTAGTCTATTTTTATTATTCGATGTCATGTTTAAAAGGACTTGTGAAACACAATTTTATTTTAACAATGAGTTAACTACATTAGGGCCTGCAAACAAACTGAAGCATGCTGCACTTCTCCCCATGCTGCGCCTCTCCCTGCTGTCCCCCACCATGCCACTCTTCTCCCCGCCGTCCTGACTGTGCTACCTCTTCTCAGCACTGTCCTGACCATGCCACCGCTTCTCTCCACCGTTCTTACCCCCTCCCTAACGCCCTGGCTCTGACGCTGGCTCTGCTGGGCCAACCCATCCCTCCCCAGGGCTCTCTACCTGGCTGCTCTGGTGGTTAGACACGGGCTGAGGCCCACTCCCCTTGCCTTAAGGCCTGCCCAGGCTGCGCATCCAATATGGCCACTCCAGTGGCTAAGCCCAGGGTAAGACCCCCCACACACTTAGGGCTGGAGATTTAAAACTTTTGGGCTGGGATTGCTTTCCTCTCTCTGACCCGCATAGAAGCTGAATTCTTCCATGAGCCGCACTTTTTCATTCAAGAGTCGCATGCAGCTCCCAAACCACAGTTTGGCCACTCTTGCCATGAGGGCCAGCACAGGTACTGGCCTTTAGTATCCAAAGTGCGTGACAGACACCAGCCTGGTAACTCCTATCCATGCTGTTGTAGCATCTAAAGCCAGTCTGGTCCCAGACCTGCTGGTCAAGGTGTGGTACAAATAGAGCAAAGGAGCAGCCCCTGCCCCACAGAACTGACATTCTGAATAAATTCATTAGCACTCACACAAGCCCTGGGAGGGAGAAAGGCCAGCTTTAGGCCCATGCTGCACAGGAGACTCCACTGACCGCATCAGCAGCAGGACCAGGTTTCCGACACCCCACACCCAAGCTCAGTTCCCCATCCAAGTTGTCAAGGCACCTGAGCAAGAGGGCAGCCCCCCACCCCACCGTGGTGCTTTGAGGCAGCTGTTGCTGGGCTACCACCACCTGATACTTGATTGTGGAGGCCTGTAGAACAACCACAGAGCAGAAAACAAACAAGGAGTCTGGTGGTACTTTTAAAGACTAACAAAATGAAGCTCCAGGCACAGCCATCTTGGTCAAACACACAAACTCAGTGGAAATTTAAATAAACCCCCTTTGAGAAAATATTTTTGCTCACTTGTAACAAGTCATCTGCAACAGCTGCTTTTTTGAACCCTGGCCTAGCAAAACACAAACAAGGAGTGTGGTAGCACTTTTAAAGACTAACATTTATCACATGCAGCAAGAGTCCTGGGGCACCTTACAGACTAACAGATTTCTTTGAGCATAAGCTTTCATGGGTTATAGCCCACAAAAGCTTATGCTCAAAGAAATCTCTAAGGTACCACAGGACTCACTGCTTTTGCTATACACAGACTAACACAGCTACCCCTCTGGAAAATTTATCATGTGAGCTTTTGTGGGAAGACCCCCATTTGTCACAAAATGTATTTATCACACAAAAGTTCATGCAATAAATAAATACGCTTGTCTTTAATAATGCCAGACATTTGTTTTTCTCTAAGGCAAGGGTTCAAAAAAGCAAGTTGGGTTTGCTGGACAACACTAACACAGCTACACATTTGGAAGTTGACCCTAAAGATACACTCTGGGCTGTACTGTAAACTAGCCTTTTATCTCCAGCTAGCTGGGTCCAAATTCCCAGGTGCTTGTGTAGGCAGTGCTCAGTATTTTGATCACAGATGGCCTGGTAGGGCTAAAAATAGAACCATGCAGCAATATTTCATTGCAGGCAGCACCACTCATTGTGTTTGAATCCAGCTCCCACCTTTCAGAACACAAACCCCATCCCTTACAGGTACAGCATATGGGCATCTGCTTTACCCTAAAACTTCAGCCAGTGCAGTGCCTCTCTAGCAGCTGAAGAGGAGCTTTGACTAGACTTAAGTGCAGTGATCAAGTGAATTCCCCAGGCATTCAGCTAACAAGCCTCAACCACCACACACACACACGCACTTCGCTTGGCTGTGGCACCATGCGAGGAGCAGTCATGAGTTAGTTTGATGGAAGAAGGGGAAAAACGCTAAGCCTCCCCTGCCCCTTCTCATCTGTCAGGTGTAGTACAGTGGTAGGAGGAAAGACAATGCCCTGTGTGCAGCTGACAGCCCTTGCTGGCTGGAAGGCGGAAGAACAAAGGGACATTGCAGTGCTACCTCAGGGCACTGTAGCTGCAGCTGCTGCAACACTAGGGCTTGCCTTTTATGCAAACAGCACACCTCCAGATGCCAGTGGATTCTCCTTCTCCCAGCCATCCAAGAAGGTTTTGGAGCCTTCCTGATGGTCACTTTAGGATGGTGTGAACTAGCCTTAGAAATTTTCAACCTGATCCTAACACTAGGATTCTTCTCACCTTGCATCTGAGAGGTGCCTTGAGCAAAGGCTAGTCCACCTTTTAGCATGGACTTAGCTCTTGAATTCTATTTCTGCTGTATAGGAATTTGTTTGCAAGGCAGGCAGCACACTGAATTCTTTAATCCAGACACTATGTGTAGTCAGGAGAACTGTATCACTTAGCTGCTGCAGGAAGCCAAAAATGAGATCAGGCAAGTTTAAAGATGGCAGAAAAGTGTGTGAATCAAGCCCTGCTTTTCATGGCGAAACACATTAGTGCTAGACACACAGTAAGAACACATTTTCCAGGATACACACAATCTTCTCTGCATTGCTCAGAACTTTAAGGATGTGAAAGCATCTGTGCAGTTCATAAATCAAAGAATAAATGACAAACAGCTGAGCACTGAAAGTTGGTTTATTCACCACACCCATGCCTCCCTCAAGTTCACTGCAGCAGGCTTCTGAAACAGCACAGACACCACCCAGCACACAATGAAATGGGCAGAAGACAGGCAGGCCCCTCTACTTGACCTTCTTCTTGGGACGCAAGTTATTGGTATGGCCACACTTCTTCTTACGGCAGTTAACAGCACGAGGGTGCAGGCGGGCGTAGCACCTGAAACAGGCAAAGGGACAGTGGTCAACTCTCCTGGTGGATGGAAACACTGAAGAGGCTCTGCCTCACAGGGCATGATCCCACCCAAACCCCTCCACATGCTGCTAAGCTATGACCTGGGACAGGGAAACATGCAGCAGAACAGAATGAGGAAACTAATTTATAGAGGAAGGGACATTTATTTTGGCTCCTGGGGTTTATGAAGCAAACGGATTTTTATGAACAGCCACCAGTTCAGTAGCTGTGACATCCACCAATCCCTGATGGGGACAATGGCATCTCTTCTGTTCCAATGCAAAGTGGACAGTGTCTGACCACACCACTGTCCCCCCCACCCCACCCCACCCCACCCCAGGGACTCTACAGCTGACTTCCCCAGAACAGCGGGCCCCCCTCCAGAGCGCAGAGATTGCCAGAGAGCACTAGCTGGAGGCAGAAGGGTTTAAACTGCCAGGAGGCATTGCCTGAAGAAATTACCACTCTCTCCCCAGGCAGAGCCATCTATCCTGTTAGAAATTCCCCCAGCACACTGATCAGCTAGCCAGAACACAGATTATAAAGGATGCCGTTCATGCTCAGAGAGGGCAGTGGCTCCCCTCCATTCTAAAGGCTACGATGCCTCATCTATGGAGTCAGCCAACACCTACTTGCGGCAGATCATTTTGTCGCAGTTGTACTTCTGAGCAAGCTGGCGAAGGGAAGGCTCAATGATGCCACCACGCAGACGCAGCACCAAGTGGAGAGTGGACTCTGAAAGGAGGAGCACACCAAGTTAGGAGTACTTCGGAGAGCACTGAGGCAGGAGAACTTGTTTGCTGAAGGAGCAGCAGAGAGGCTCTGGTCTATAGCACTACTGCCCCAGAGAGTGTAATTCCTTAGTTTGGGGGGGTTTCAGTCTCAAACCCAATTAACTCCCACTGCATATGCAGACCTTCAAGGCTCTCCCAACCATGTCAGGTAGTTTCTGAAAGCCAAATGGGACAAAGCACCCCTTTCTTTAGGCACCTGGACTTCTTACGATGCTATACAGGGGTCCCAGCCTAAGCCCCACAAACCCAGGTCATCCATGGATAGTGGGGAAGAACACAAAGCCATTTCTAACTCGCAATAGACAGAAGATAGTAACACCACCCTACATAAAGCTTTATATTTTAAAGCCAGAAGAGCCCATTGTGGTCTAGTGGTAGTAGGACCTCTTACAGAACACAGGCCAGACAACTTCACCAAGTGTTCCTGCATCAAGCCCTAAGCCTCCAGCTGAGAAGAAACATGTTTAAAGAGATACCTAAACCTTGACTCGAAGACTTCCAAACAGTATCAAATCTACATTAGTAGGTGAACTGCTCTAGTGGTTAGCTTCCACTAAGAAGTCTGCACCTCATTCATAGTATGAATTCATCTAACTTCAGCTTCCAACCACTGGACCATATGCCTTTGTTCAAAGCAAACTATCAAATTCTGTCCCACCGTATTTCTACACGGATAATCTAACCTTCACTAAAACTGAGCTCCTTTAGTCTTGGAGAGGGGATATTTTTTGTAGCTCTTTTCTGAAGTGTTTTGAGGCTGTCTGCTCCCAGCACTACAATAACCATTTTACTAATGCTTTAATGACTGCATCCACCCCTTGCTACATCTAGACATCATCATGAAACAACTGATCTCAGCTCCCTCATTTTATCAAAGCTCATGTTCTGTAAATTACCCACCATGACCCTGAATCCAATTCTATAGTCCCCAATGCTTGTTACAGACACCAGCAATAACTTCTGCAAGCTGAAAGAGCTTGCATTTCCTCTAGTTAATAGTTCTTTAAGCTACTGCTTCACAATCCTGCTTGAGCCCAAGTCTTTTCACTGGTATCTAGCTGTCAAGCCATACCTTTCTGGATGTTATAGTCTGAGAGGGTACGCCCATCTTCCAGCTGCTTCCCAGCAAAGATCAGACGCTGTTGGTCAGGAGGGATACCTACAAGACAGCCACGTGTGGAATGCTGAATTGTCTTTGACATCACATGGAGATTATTTGAAGGGCAAACCATCCCACAGGGCACTATACTACTGGGATAGAGTGGATCCTCTCGGAGCCAACAGCTGAGGCATGGCTGCATGGTGTAAGGTCTTGACTAACACTACCGGACCAGTGGCACGCACACACCAATGCCATGGACCACCACCAGCTCCAGACTTCCTGAGAATACCAGACAGAGGAAGAAATTGTCTCTGGTCTCCCATCTTATCTGGCTTGGGTATATCCATCAAGATTAATCAGTTTTTTGTTTTCTGATGGCAAAATCCTTCAGAGCAAACTGTCTAAATGCATCTCCCCTCCCACCATTTCACACACTGGGCTGGCAGCAGCACTGGTAGTTTGTTTGGGGGTGCTGTTCAGCTTCAGGAGGGCAGGACAGACTAGTGGGCAGAGAGGAGATGCTCTGAAATGAGAGCGCTCATCTGGATGAAATGTGGTTATTACAACTCAAGAGCTGATTTTGTAAGTGTTCAGGAGACGGGTGAAATAAATCCCAATTTTTCAGTTTGCTTTTCCAAATTCCACCTACACTTTTAAATGTGTATGATTCTTCTTTGCTTCATGACCTAACACTGTTTAGCTACTGCCACGCACATTTTTTCTGCAAAAGCCTTTTTTTCCACCAAAACGTTGATTTTAATTGTTTTAACTCACTCAAATTGGCACGGCTTTTTTCTACATTTTCCTTTATCAAAACCTTGCAAACACGACTTAGGTCAACGAAATATTTTCATCCAACCCAAACAGAGACAAGGTGGGTGAGGCAGCACCTCCCGGAAGCCGGTCCAACAAAACACGCTGCCTCGCCCAGCTTGTCTTTCTAACATCCTGCGACCAACGCTGGCAACCGCCCCCTGAAACACACAGGGCTGTGCAACTAACTGCTTCAAGGCAGCAGTGCCGTGCGGCCACCTAACCGCTGCACACTCTCAGCAGCTGCATTTTAAGGGGAGATGAACATTCATCCCATACACCGGCCGCCTGCTTCTCAAGGGCGCGAGCCCAACCGCTCAGACCGAACAGCCTCTGGGGACTGTTACCTAGGAAACTGTAACGAAATAAAAGCCAGAGATCAGTTTGCTCGGAGGACCCACGATGCCCAGCCCTGACCAGGCCATTTTCACGCCTCCCCGCCCCCAGCAGTGGCACCCCGCCGCCTCAGGGTGAGTCCATGGGGCCGGGGCCGACGGGGCCTGCAGGCTCCCGGCTGCCCCAGGCGCCGAGCCGGCCCCACCTTCCTTGTCCTGGATCTTGGCCTTGACGTTCTCGATGGTGTCGCTGGGCTCCACCTCCAGGGTGATGGTTTTGCCCGTCAGCGTCTTCACGAAGATCTGCATCTTGGCGCGCGCGGCCCTGCGGGAACCAATCGGCGGTCAGCCCTGCGGCGCGCGCCCCCCCATCTCCCCCCACCCGCGCGCGCGCGCCAGGCCCCGGCCCGCTCACCCGCCACCAGCCAGCCGCCTGCTCGCCTCGCCGCCGAGAAAGGAAAGGGCGCCCCGGAACCGGAAATAGCTCAGCGTGCGTGCGCGTCACGGCAAGCTAACCCCGCTACGTCACAATGGTCGGCACAGCCCACCGCGCGTCACAATCGGGCCCCGCCCCTCAGCCAGGCCCCGCCCCCGGCAGCACGTGGCGGGCGGGGAAAGGCGGGCTGCGGCTCCAGGCGCGTGCGGGTGCGTGTGCAAGCGACACAGGCGCGGCTTAGCAGCGTCTCACAGGGTTACACCAATTTAGTGAGCACTCCCGCTGGTAAGTCCTGGGGCGCGGTGCAAGCCGCCCACACGCACGTGCAGTGCGTGCCCCAGAGCTGCTCTCAGAATGAACCCAGAGCTCAGGGGCACGTGTGAGGACTGACAGGCGCCTGGTGTCAGCCTTCGTGGGTAAAATCCACACAAAGGTCGGTGTTTTGTTTGGGGTTTAACACCCACATGCCTGACACGGCTAGCGGGGGCCAGGGGGTGTGTGTCAGCGCCCGCACTGCGAGCCTGTGGCCAGGACGCGGGGCTTTCTTGTTGCTTGTCACCAAGGCAGTGGCAGGTCTGCACAGGTGATTCCTTCCCCCCGGGTTACTCACCAGTAATCCTTCTTCAAGATGGGCTGCGCAGATCCGTTCAGTAATAGGTGTCTGCAGGCCGGAGCGCCAGATTGGTCGGAAAACTTTTGTCCTAGCCTGTGGGCAGGCAGCCACTGTCCTCCACGCCACCCGGTGGCTATATATACAGCCACCTCCCCGCCCCGTCCTCAGTTCCTCGGAGTCACCAACTCCAGATGTGGGGACGGAGGGGAGGGACCCGAATGGATCCGAGCAGCCCATCTCGAAGGACGGTTACTGGTGAGTAACCCACTGTTCTTCTTTGAGTGCTGCTTGGATGCATTCAGTAATAGGTGACTGCTGGCCATGCTGATGGATGGCGGGTAGAGTTGGCTCTTCTGCCTCAGCACAGCAAACACCCCAGATGGGAAGAAGCCCAGCAAGCAAGATTCTAACAGAAACTGAGAGACCACCTAGGCTTTTGGCCTGGCAATGGAGAAGCGGCAACTGTGGGCCAACCCAAGCAAGGGGTGGGTCCAATCCCGCCAAGGCGAAACGTGCGTGGGCTGGATGGACTGAGGTCACCTTAAACGGAGTTGAATTATGCAACACAATAAAGCAGGGATGTGTTTGGTTGCTCTACCTGAATGGTATGGCTCAAGGTATGAAGGCCAGAAGATAAATGTCCGGCCATAGGACATTCCAGCGTGAACTTACAAGAGAAAGCGCTGGAGGCCAAAGGGTTACGGGGCTAGCCATGATAGCTGTGGCTGACTCAGATAACAATAGAAGGGACAGATGGTGTCCCTTGAAGTGACTGCATCAAGGCCCAAGGGCACATGCCCGAAGGGTGTAAGAACTTGAAGTACCCGAGAAGCGTAAAGGAATGAGGACAACTGAGTTCATTCGAGAAGAGTCCACACAAAGACACTTCATGCTGGTTAATGAGGAAAGAAAAAACAGGGTGGTGCGATGAGCGTCGTATGACGTCTCGGTCAAGATGTCCCTGGGCCAGGAAAGAACCTAGCAGGCTACCCATGGGAAAGGGCATTCGGATCACTAGGTGCCCGTGAGGTGGCGTGGTGGCCTTAGGAAGTGCTGTTGACCTTGGTATCGATAAATACCTTGAAATTCTTGAAAACTCACTGTGAAGGACTTTCCACTTGACCTTTGTGTTCTACCCCAGGATTCTGGCCCCCGGAAGAAGACTGCCTGGAGCGGGGGTGGGGGGGAGGACAGGAGCAATGTGCCCGGTTGACCACCTAGTCGAGATGACCAAAGGGTATATGGGGTTGGAAGTATAACGATCTAAGACCTTGGGTACCCAGGGGGCACCAGTGGGAGTGATATCTGCCCCAGCTATGCCTCACCCAAGTGTGCACTGGAATTAGGGGCCCATTCAGAGAAGACTACCTTCTGAATGGTATGGGTGATACAAGGAGCGAATGGTCTCCTCCCCGACCATCTGGGAGGAGTGAAACTCTCAGAGTGTCAACCATGGTTCTGCAGGAGTACCCTGGATTTAAGAAATCTGACAGGGGTGGCTTGTCCCTATCATGTGATCTTATGCAGGACAGTAACTCGCATGGGGAAAAACAGACCTCTGAGCTTCCACACACATTGGAAATCGGGTTTTCTTTTTTTTTTTTTGAGCTCCCATAAATGGGCAAGGAAAGAACAACAGTCTTTAGCAGTTGTCAGAAAGTGTAAATGTGGAGGATACCCAACGGTTTCCGGCCTCAGGTCCCACAAGGAAAGCGCGGTAAGTGCACCAGATCCCCAGGTAGCAGTATCCTGGGCCTGGATATGAGTGATCATGGTAGCAAGGCGACCATGTGAGTCATTTATGTTCACCCGGTTGGGTGACAACCATGTGCGGAGCGCAGTGGTGTGCATGAAGCTTGTCTGCGAGCTGGTGCCATTGTTAACTAGAAGGTAGTTTGGAAGGCCTGAGGTGGGTTCCCTTTACCTCTGTCCAGATGGATGGGGAGGAGACATTGTCTCCTCTCCCATGGGTCCTATCAATCTGGTAGATTCCAGGTTGGCATATAGAGGCTGTTATCTCAAGGGTAGAGAGAGAGAGAAGGAGAGGATATTGCCACCCCTTCCTGATAGGGTGGGCCCTAGATAGGGACTCCCAATCAGGGTGTCCTCGTAGAAATGAAGCTGTCCCGACAAAGCAGGAGGAGCTATTGTTTACCATCGGTGGTGGTCGTTTTTTTCTTTCCCTCCCCACTGGAGGGGATGGGAACGAGGCATGGATTGAACCGCTCTGCCTTGGCCTCATCTCGGACATAGAACCGCATGCAGTAAAGTGTACCAAATATCATATTTCCACCAAACAGGTGGGTAGTAGGAGGGTTTTCCAAACCTGGAGATGGCTAAGGGCCCACCAGGACCGACATAAACGCGTGAACCGACTGGTTGTTAGGGTGGGGAGAGGCCCAAGGCGTCCCTCCCCATCCCTGGTATGAAGTAGCTCCTACCTGATGTAGGACAGGCAGTGGGCAGGTGGGGGTGTTTTCGCACGTCCAGATGGGCACATGTGTCTGCGCATACGGGGAGTATCTGTAAGCGTGGCTAGAACTACCATGTGATGCATTCTTCAGCGTTAGCAAGGGTCACTCTTAATTCTTCGAGACAGACGGGATGGTCAGTTGAGAAGGTACCTGAAGGGTGGGAGGGGGCGCTTTGTTGTTCCCGTCTCTGATGGGGCCCCGGAAGTAGCAATGGCTAAGAATTAACTGGGCAGTGGGCCGCAGTTTGGGAAGTTTTGATACCTGAGAGGGGCTTGGTCGCATGGCCAGGCCTCTTACCAGATCGGAGGGCAAGGCCACAGGCTGACTAACCTCTGTCTGTGATGTCAACCCAGTGGGCTCCCTATTCCCCCAGTAGAGGGAGGGAAAGGGGCATCAGCTAATCTCTGTGATGGTGAACAGAGACCATGGACATGTCCCGGATGTTATGGGAGTTGCAATGGTAGTCAATTTGGATAGGTTCCCTTCCTTGCAAGGGAGGGGAGGGCTCTGAAACCCCGAATCGAGTTAAGGGGGAGGGGTGGGTGAGGTTGAGTCTCTACCCCAGACTCCACCAAGGAACGTGGGGGGAGCAATTTCCCCCTCTTTTCTTTTTCTTTCTTCTCTTTTTTTGGTTTATGTGGGGTGAGAAAGGGGCCCTGATGGATGGAGGCCAAGATATTTAACCTCTCCCCTAGGGTCCCATGTGGTACCCACTACAGATAGGGTCACAGGGGAGAACAAAGCATCACCTCCGAAGGCCAGGTCAAGCACCGCCTGCTGCGCAGCGGGGGCACCCTGTTCCTCCATAAGCCAGGTGGCTGGGCGGATAGTCACAGCTGAGGCCATGGTGCGGGCTACTGTAGCTACTGCATCCCGGGCTGAGAGAAGAAGATCCTGGGAAATTATTCTCCCCTCCTCCAAAAATGCATTGTACTCCTCTTTGGCCTCTGATGAGAGCAAATGTCTGAATTTCGCAACCGACTCCCACACATCCAGCATGTACCTGCTGATTAGGGCCTGATTATTAGCGACCCGAAATTGAAAGGCTGAGGAGGAGTAGACCTTACGGCCCAGGAGATCCAGTTCCCTTGCTTCCTTTGAGGCAGGGAGGGGGTCGCTAGAGGGCTCGTCCTGGCCTAGTGCCATTTGTACCATGTCCCGAGGAGGGACTGGATGGTCAGCAAGAAAGGGGAAGTCCAACACGGGGACCTTGTACTTGAGGCTCGCCATGTCTGACACTGGGGCAATAGAGCTCGGGTTCTGCCACCGGGAGGATACTAGGTCCCAAACGCTTGAGCAGAGAGGGACCATAAGCAGCTCTGCCAAGAAGACTGGCCTGAACAGGGTGTCCGGGGGGGCGGGGGGGGTTGGCGGGCTGGACCTCAATCCCTAAGTGTGCTGTGGCACAGCGCAACAGATCAAAATGAGCTGATAAGTTGCCTGTATATGAGCCTGGTTCTGCGGACAGAGTGGTACCAGGTGTCCACCGCAGGGGAGAAGGGGTCTCGCGGGGGGTCCATTCTTGAGGGTGAAAGTGGAAGGGTGACGACGCCGAGGCACGGCGCTGGGGCTGCTTAGAGCCCTTCAATTGGCCTTCCGCCGGGCTTGAGCCGGGGGAGGTACCTCTGGATTCTAACGGCAGTACCAGCGACAGCAAGGTGATACGCTACCGTGGGGATGGCTCTACGGTGTCGGGGCCCAATGGAAGGTGGGGAGCTTTGAGGCGAGGGAGAGTGGTGGCACCTGTGATAGACCCAGGCATTAGATATAAAGGCCGATTTGCCCCTTCTAACCGGTGTCAGGAAAGGTGGTGTGGGTAGCAGGAGGAGTGCCCAAGCGGCATCCACTGCCTCCGGGGTCATCGGTATTGGGAGGGACCCCAAATGAGCCTGTAGTAAGCCCCTAACTGTGGAGATAGGGCTGCCTGGCCGAGACAGGCCTTGCACTGACGGTACCGGACTATGACGATCAGGGGATGGAGAAGTTATCTTCCAGTCACCTATGAAGCAAAACTACTCAGATAGTAGTGACTGCAGAATCCCGGAGGTATCCTGGGTTTAGAGAACTGATGTGGAGGGTTATTTCCAGTCAAGGAACCAGATGGTATTCCACATGGGGGGTATGAGCCTCTGGATTCTGAGTGTTTCGGAAACAGGAATGTGACCTGTTTTCCTCTGTTTATTACCTATATATATATATGAGCAACATATATCATCTGGTCCCTCAAGAAGGTGAGGGAAACATAGGTCCTGGTAAGGTAGTGACCTACATAGCATGGAGGTGACCCGACGGTTGAACTGTAGGGCCCCAAGCAAATAGCGGGTCGGCGTGCGCCCAAGAGATGGTACCCTGCCAGGATATGTGTCCTAGAGGCAGGGAGGCTAGGCAGGGATTACAAGCAGCTCAGGAAAGAGCTTCCATGCTTGGAGTGCGGCCTTCTACCCGACTATGACGGGGGAGTAAGGCCTGGAAGGTGGACGCTGATGTAGAAGGCCCAAGATAAGGTATCCCGCCGCTGTTCCTGTTCCAAGGGGGAGGCGACGTTGGCACCATCCCTGTAGGTTCCCTGATGTGGAAAGTTCCAGTCAGGTATACTAGGTCTCTGCTTCTCGGGGGGGGTTATAAGGAGGGCTGGCCACCACTTCAGGTAGGGTGGGTCTAGGACGAGGACTCCTGGGATAGGTGTCCTGCTAGCGACTAAGGTTGCCTGCTAGGGAACGGGCTGTTACGGAGCCTCGGCTTCCATGAAGAAAAAGGGAATAAGGCTGACATGGGTTGGACTGCTCTTGTCTTGGCCTTCCTTAGAGGCTAGGGTCCGCCGCAATGATGCAGGCGCATCCCGCCTGACAGGTAGGGTAGTGGAGGTTCTCATTGAGCCGAGGTGTCGAGGGCCCCAGTAGAGCTTGCTACCCAGCGTGTCGACGGTATGCTAGAGAGGGTATCCTCCGCCCCCCCATCTGAAATCGAGAATGGGGCCTACCTGATCTAGGGCATCTGGGTGAACAGTAGTGGTTCTGTGCCCAAGTGAACACCGCATATGGATGTTGCAGACCCTCTGCAGCAGTGGCTGAGGCTACTACGAGATGTGCTTCTCATCCCTGTCGAGACCCATTCTGCCACAAACAGCGCAAGTGTTGTTGGTTGAAGGGTACCCGATAAAGCGGTTGGGAGGGGGGGTGTGAGGGGCGGATTCCTGTAAGTGCCTGAGGTAGCAGCTGCCGAGGATATGTAGGGGTAGGCCCCGGTACCGATGTACTAGCGGTGCAGGGGACGGGGGGCTGGTTTGTGCGGCCCATGTTCACCCGAGACAGGGGTGGAGGGAATGGCCAGAATTAGTGCAAGGAAGGGAAGCCAGTCCCAATTGAGCCCCATTCTCCTTTCCCAAGGAAAGCAGAGGGCGTCAACTGTCCGCTGCGACAATACAGTGAAGTCTTCTTGTATCCCAGATAACTTGAAACTAGGGTGGCAGCTAATTGGGTGGGCCCCTTTGCCACCGGTGGGAGAGGAAAGGGGTCTCAGCACCTTGCAGCGGATTGATGACAGTGGCAAAGAAATTTTTTGCTGTGTTCCCATGATGATGTAGATGAGTGGGAATTGAAGGTGGGGGCGTATGTGGGAGGGGCAGGTCCAGGAGGGAGGAGGCCGAAGTATTTGGCCTCTCCCTTGGGGTCCCAAGCGGTGCCCACCACCAGTAGGTTTCTGGGGGAAACAGGGCATCACCTCCAAAAGGCAGGTCAAGGACTGCCTGTTGTGCATTAGGGGGCGCTCTAGCCTCCCTGAGCCAGGCCATCTGGCGAATAGTTACTGCCAAGGCCATAGTGCGGGCGGCTGTATCCACTGCGTCGCGGGCCGAGAGGAAGAGGTCTTGGGAGATTATATTACCCTCCTCCAGGAAGGCATCATATTCCTCTCTTGCCTCGGGTGGGAGCAAGGGCTGGAATTTCGCGACTGACTCCCACACATCCAGCAAGCATCTGCTGGTTATGGCTTGATTGTTTGCCACTCGCAGTTGAAAGGCCGAGGAGGAGACGACCTTACGGCTCAAGAGGTCCAGTTCCCTGGCCTCCCTGGAAGATGGAAGGGGGTCGCTGGGGGCTCCCCCAGGCCTAACGCCATCTGCACCACATCCCACGGGGGAACCGGGTGATCAGCAAGGGAGGGAAACTCCGATTCAGGGACCTGATAGTTAATGCCCACCACGTCCGAGACCGGGGCAGTAGAGCTTTGGCTCTGCTACTGGGAACATGTGAGGTCCCAGACACTCGGGTGAAGTGGGATTGTCAAGGGTTCTGCTGAGGCAAATGCTGGCCTGAAGAGGGTATCCAGAGGGGGACTCGAGGGCTGCACCTCCATTCCCAGATCGATCATAGCCTGGCGCAACAAATCAAAATGCGCTGACAAATTCCCCATATAGGACCCTGGTGCTGGGGACAAAGCAGTACCAGGAGCTCGCCATGACGGAGAAGGAGTCTCCTGGGGGGACCATTCCTGTGGGCAGAAGCGGAACGGTGCTGGCGCCAAAGTGCAGCGCCGGGGTCGATTAGAGCCCCTTGATTGCCCTTCCTCCAAACTGGAAGCGGGGAAGGAGACCGAGACTCCTGGGGCGGTACTGGTGATGGCAAGGTGATATGTTGCCATGGGAATGGCCCTATGGTACCGGGCCCAAATGGAGTGGGAGACGGGGGGTAGATGGCAAAGGAGAATGGCACCCACATTGGATCCAGGCCTTAGAAGTAAAGGTCAGTTTGCCCCTTCTAGCTGGGATTGTGGCAGGTGGTGTGGGGAGTAAAAGGAGGGCTCAAGCAGCCTCCACTGCTTCGGGAATGGACGGTATGAGGCGCGACTCCACGCGGCCCCATGGCATGTCCTCACCCAGGGAAGGGGGACTGCCTAGTCTGGAGGATTCCTGCTTCTGTGGCACCGGGCTATAGTGAGCTTGCGGTGCCGAGGGTGATTGGGGCCAGTGCCAGAGTGAACTCGGGACCAGCAAGGCCAGGCTGTGCCAAGCCAATGGTGCCAGAGCTGTCAACAAGCGGTGCCAGGGTGATCCAGGTACCGGTGGTGCTGGGCTGCCTGTAGGCGACCTCGAGCGGTGCCGAGGAGCTGGGGTCGGCACCGAGGTTGTGTGGAGGTGGCGGCTACCGGTGGTATGGTGCTGTGTGTGCTCTGGTGCCGAGCTGGGTCTCAGCACCAGGAGGGAACCCAAAGCCTTGGGTGAAGAGTGCTGAGCCTCCTCAGAGGCTAGGGCATGGCGCTGTTGTTCCCTTGCCTTGATAGTTTGAGGTTTAAAGGAGAGACACAGGGAACAGGCCAAGACCATATGGTCTTTGCCCAGGCATCTGAGGCACTTCCCGTGGGGATCATCCCGGGGGAAGGCTTTGCTGCACTTGGCGCAAGGTTTGAACCCTGGCATGATCAAGCGATGTTCCAGTCCAATGGTGGAAGGCTCCTGTGGTGGAGCTATGTCCACAGAGAGGTGCTCCCAGTCGGGTGAAAAGCTCATAAAGGAGAGGACAGGCTGCTTGCATTTGCAAGGAGCGGATGTTCCAGATCCCAATGCACAAGGCAGAAGAAATGAAACTGAGGAGGGGTCGGGAGGTGGCCATATATATAGCCATGGGGTGGCATGAGGGGCAGTGGCCGCCTGCCCTCTCCTGACAGGCCGGGACAAAAGTTTTCCGACTAATCTGGTGCTCTGGCACGGAAACACCTATTAATGAATGCATCCGAGTGGCACTTGAAGAAGAAAGACACCTTACACAGCTCTGAATATGCTGCCTCATTGGATTATAATTTCCTCTAAAACTCTACAGCTTCAATTCCTCCAACAGCAGAAAAAACAGATGCAGCTGCAAGCTATCAATACCCCCAACGTCACCTTGGGGACACACACAAACACAAAGCCCGCTCGAGCAAGAATGGGAAGTCCCACACCTCCCAGGTGTGGACAAAGGTCTGACTGCTCGTCAGGAAGGAAGCAGCATTTTTGACAGTTACCACGAGGGTAGCTAACCCACAGCCTCAGCCCCAACCTTCACCAACCATATACACCACTTCACACACCACTGGGCCAATATCACAACTGACCAGTGGGTCCTTAAGACAGTAGAAAAGGGGTACCGCATTCAGTTTCGCTCAACTTCTTTGGTCAGAAGACCGCCCCCTCGACCAAGCCTCGGAAACTGGGAACTGGATCACCTCCTCAAGATCGAGTGTGAGAAGCTCCTGTCCCTTGGGGCCATGGAGAGGGTCCCAAAGCAGGAATGGGGAAAGGTTGTATTCCTGATACTTTCTGGTCCCCAAACCCAACAGGGATCTGAGACCCATTGTGGATCTCAGAGCCTTAAACAAACACATAAAGAAAATAAAGTTCTGCATGGTTTCCCTGTCGCAGATTGTCCCATCTCTGTCTCCTAGGAATTGGTTTGCAGCCCTAGAGCTCAAAGACACTTACTTCCATATCAATACACCCCTCCCACAGACAGTACCTAAGGTTCATGGTGGGGGGAAATCACTGCCAATTTCATTGCTCCCCTTCAGGCTCTCCCTGGCCCCCAGCGTGTTCACAAAGTGCATGGCACCAGTAGCGGTGTTCCTGTGCCAGCGGGGCATAAAAATCTACCCCTACTTAAACGACTGGCCAATACTCGGGAAATTGAGGGCCCAGGTAAGGCTTCATGTCAGCGCAGTAACCAAGCTCTGCAGGTACCTAGGTCTTTGCATAAATCAAGAAAAGTCAAAACTTTGCCCGTCCTAAAGTATAGAGTTCAAAGGAGCCCTCTTAGATGCTCGCAAAGGGATGGCCTCCCTGCCCCCTTCAAGATTTCAGTCCATCTGCACCATCATTACAGAGCTGCAGGACTCCCAGCTAACCACAGCCCATCGCTGCCTACAGCTCCTCGGACACTGTGATCCAGACGGCACACCTGAGAATGAGGCCCCTCCAGGTCTGGTTCTCCATGGTGTTCCACCCGCTAAAGGACCCCTTAACCAAGGTACTGTCAGTTCACCAAGATATTCTGGGACACATTTGGAAGGATCCCCGGTTTGCTATGGGGGGTATTCCCTTCAAAGCACTAACACCTTCAGTGACTCAGATAACCGATGCCTCGGACTCAGGGTGGGGGCCCACATATCCGGGGGACTCTCCACCCAGGGGCCCTGGTCCCACACAGACAATCTCCTCGATGTAAACGTGAAGGAACTGCAGGCTATCAGACTGGCTTGCACAACCTTCCTAGACAAAATATAGGGCAGGTTGGTTCAGATTCTAATGGAAAATACTGCAGCCATGTTCTACACAACCTGGCGTAGGGGGGTCTGCTCTCCAGTGCTCTGCAAAGAAGTGTGCAAACTCTGGGAGCTAGCCCTAAAACACAGCTTCACCCTGGTGGCAGCAGACCTACCGGGGGTGGACAACAAGTGGGCAGACTACCTCAGCAAAAAACCCCTAGTGAACCACGAGTGGTCACTCCATAATGCGGTGTTCTCCCCCCAATACCCAAATGGGGTACACCCCAAATAGACTTGTTTGCAACACGACAGAACTGCGAGTGTCAGCAGTTTTGCTCCCTCAGGGGTCAGGAGGAAGGGTCCCTAAACAATGCCTTCCTCATCAGCTGGTCGGGGCCCCTGATGTGCCTTCCCACCAGCCCCTCTGCTACACAGGGTCCTTCGGAAGATCAGACTGGACAGAGCAAATGTAATACTAATAGCTCTGGACTGGCCCAGGCAACACTGGTTCCCGCTCCTGCAGGACCTGTCCATGGAGACTCCACTCCATCTTCCCCAATGGGTGAACCTCCTGACATAGGACTTGGGGTGCCTCTGGCACCCAAACCCAGGCCGCCTGCACCTGACAGCCTGGGAACACTCTAGCTCAATGAGCAGGAAAAGCTCTGCTCAGACAGGGTTAGGAAGGTCCTGGTTAGTAGTAGGAGACCATCTACCAGGTCCACCTACACAGCCAAATGGAAGTGATTCTCCATCGGGGTGGCTATCACCCCTCAAAAATTAGGGTCACTCCTCTGTCCCCTAAATAGCTGCACCTTGGACTACCAGCAGAACCAAATTTGGTTAAACTTCACCGCTACTGATTAGAAGTTATAGCCCACAGGCACAAACTGCACCTAATAAAGAAGGAACAAGCAGTGGGTTGGGTGGTATTTTATTAATGGGTTATCTATTGGTTATTTTCTCCTATCATCTGTAAACATGTGGTACAAAAATATTTTCTTTTAACTACAATATTCCTGGAGATATGCTGATCACAACCCTCAGGATTAGAGAAGGACTTTCCCCTCCTTCCTAGTTTTACAACATGTTTAGTTTTTTCCATCTTGGCTCTCAGCGGTTTATGAACACAGATATTGGCAAAGTCAGGTGAAAACAGACAAAAAGCAGACATTTCAGTACAGCTTTATCATAGTTTGAAAAATTGGTTTTACCCAAAGAAACTGTCTGATTATTAATGTAAGGTAGTGAACACTAGAAAGAGCAAGATACAGCCATAGCAGTTGTCAAGCTGTTCCACTCAGAGGTTTTCATTAAGGGATGTAAGTGCAGTAACGAAAGATTCTCTTGAGAAGATCCAAGGGGCATCACAGGACAGCAGAGTACTTAAGGAAAGAAAAGCTCAGGTTCTTGCCACTGTGTGGGAAAAGGGGCTCTGTAGGTACTAGAGAAATCATTGGCATATATTAACAACTGCATGGTCCTGGAATGCATGCAGTTCTATGAGAAGGCTGAGAAGACCCAAAAAGCAAGCTACTGCTTTTTCGCACGTACAAGCTCCTGCTGGCCACAGCGGAGAGATTAGTACCACACCAGTGCAAAGGCTATAGTTTGGATTTGCATGCATGGTAAGTTCCAGAGCCTTGAGGTTTCTGTGTAAAACAAAGTAAATGATTGAAGAAAAACACAAACAAAAGCAGTTTGAATACTCTTCTGTGAAGACCTCTATTTGCCCAGGAACTAATGCTCAAATCTAACCTTTGGGTTTACTGCTGTCCCCTGACCACATGAAGGAGAAGGGACAAAAGCGTTTCAGTCCATACGTTTTGCATGTTTGCCACATCAAGACTGGAAGTTTGCATTATGACGGCAGTTTTAAACACCATGTGAGGGGCCTCTCTATACTCAATCTTCACTTTCCCTCTCCCCACAAAAAGGTAAATGGCCAAGGAAACACAAATATAAATACAGGACAGGAAGTTCTCTCGTTGCGCTCTACAGTCCAAGCAGCTGATTCAACTGATGACAGTTTTTAGCATATTAGTCCAGCTCATTGGCTGTTTCATCATCTGTTAAACTCTGTCCATTAACAGCTGGCGAATCATACCGGCCTTGTGATAAATCCTCAAAATCCTGACTCATGGTTGGAGAAATAATATCAGGGCTCGTGTCACAAGACTCCGTGCTCTGCTCAGAGGTAGCAATTGTGGTCGCTGTGCTTTTTGGAATTGGGTCAAAATCATCCTCGTCTTCTAGAATTGGAGACTCATGAACATCTGAAAGGAGAGAGAGAGAGAACTGTAACCTCTGCTGCTTATTCCATCTGCACAGGAGGACATGGCTCTAGCGATCGCTGCCATTTACGCTGCTCCAGTTAGTCACAATAAACAAGACATGGCACAGGTATCAGCAAGGGGAAACAGATGAATGCAGAAGGAAACATCAAATACCACAGAAACGGGTTCAGGAGAGACTCAGGGTGCTGGAGCTTATCATTTCTATTTAAAAAGCACTGGCCATTCATTCTGGTAGTAATAAAAGCCTGCCAGCTCTCTTAACTCTAACATGCATTTGCTGCTTTGAACCCTGCGCACAGTGCCTTTTTCCACTGGATAACACAGATGCATTTAAAAAAATAATCTCTCTAGACCAGTGGTTCCCAACCACTGTGCCATGGCACATGGTGTGCTACAGCAACCCTATAAGCTGCCGCCACTGGCTGGGGGCTCCCTGCGGTGGCAGGATCCAGGGGCCATGAGTGACAGTGCAGTATGGTGTGTCAGAGCAGATAAAAGGTTGAGCACCACTTGTCTAGACACTCCCCACTGCAGGCAGCCAGCCACTGGCCTGTGCATGCCATTTCTCTTTAGTTCCAGATGCACCAAGGCTGTAAAGCAGTGGTTCTCGAACTTGTTTTCTCAGGATGCAGTTGAAAAAGATAATTTTTGCCCATGACCCAATAATTACATCTTTAGCAATGCACTCCAGTCTTTCAGTAGCAGCAGCAGTGGGTGCTGCAGCCCAGTACCTTAGGGGTCCTGACCCATGGTTTGAAAAGCACTGTTCTACAGCGACCAGTGATGTAGTACCAAGAAGTATGGGTTATCAGAGCAGAAGGAAGCAAACAAAGTCTGTAAGTCAGACCGAATAATGAGGAGACACTCACTGCTGAACGCCTCTGGATACTGTTTGGCCAGCTTCCCTTTCAGGGTCCTGGAAAGCAGCAGAAGGAAGAAGAAAGCGAGAACTGAGTTTAAAAAAAGGACATAAATATGTCAAAAGATCCTTCCCCACACCACCACCAAAGAAGCTGCTGAACATTCCAGAGAATGCTCAGTGCAGTCACCCTTTGTTCAAAGAGCCCCTTAAGCAGAAGATAAAATGCCCTTGTGTGGTCAGAAACCGTTAATTCCAGGCCCAACTGCACCGTGTGTCCTACTGAACAAAAGCTAGATGTGAGGCTTAAAGCATCATGATCGCAACCACATCCCCTCTCACAGATGTTCCCCAAGAGCATGTTTCCCTGCAGCCACTTGTGACAGCTTTTAATTCAACTCTAGCAATCAGGGAGCCTTGCTCAGATGTCTCACAGGCCCCACACAAACACTTCCAGCAGGATTTCCTCCCCACCCAGCTCATGCCTTTTACTTGGCTCAGGTCTGCGTCAAAAGAGATGAATGGCACATTTCTCAGTCTAGTCCAGGTGTGGCCAAACTGTGGCTCGGGAGCCGCATGTGGCTCTTGAATGAAAAAACGTGGCTTGCGGAAGAGCGTTAGCAAATCAATTTAGTAGTTCAAAGTATATGGCTATGTGTGTCAGTGCGGCTCTTGAAGATTTAATAATCAACTTGTGTGGCTCTTGAGTTCCATAAGTTTGGCCACCCCTGGTCTAGTCACTCAGTGTCTGCGGCAGGAGGAAAAAGGTGGGGTGGAGGGGGGCCCTTAACAAAGATAAGCTGGTCCCGGGAGGCAGGGCGGGGCAGGCAAAGTGCCAGGGTGTGCCTTCCCTTCTTCACTTCCCAACACCCCCTAGCACCTCTGCTCCACTCCTGCCTCCCCCCTACATAGCACCCACTCTACCTCCTCTAGCCCTGCGCCATGTCGCCATCCCACTTTCCATTCCGCAGAACTCTTCCCCCAGCACAGAGCTCTGAAAAGGGGCAGGACTGGGTTTTTGTCACTCTTGTTCCCCGAGTTCCTTGAGGTGACAGCTGTTCTCTACCCTTTCCCCCCTGTGTAGGCCTCACAGTCCACAACACATACTCCTCCCCAAAGTGCCTTTGACTATAATAGTAAGAGGACCTGCCCCAACTGTAATTTAAGCCCTGAATTCCCTATAAGTGAAGAAATACTCTATTGCTTTACAGATTCTCCAGTATGAAGACTTAACCTCCACCTTTTCAAAGACAGAACAGTCCCCAGAATTGAGATGATGTTTTAACATTTAGTCCTTCTCTAGCACTTTCACCCCAGGACCTCAGATCCCTTTAAGCCACACAACCCCTCTGTGGACTGGGTCCGCACAATCCCCATTTTGCAGAAGCACTATGAGGTAAAGTAATTTGATCTGAATTACACCATCAGTGGCAGAACTAGCAATATAAACCAGGAACCCCAGCTCCCAACGTGTTATGGCAAATGCCAAGTCCCTCCTCCTCTCCAGGCTGGTTTGTTTTGTGGAATGAAGGCAAACTATGCCTTTTGTTCCTTCCCCTTTGGTAGGGATTTACTAATCATGACTGGTGTTTTGTGACCTTCCTGAGGTGGTATACAAGGTCAATGTGCCAGGGAAAGCAGTGCATGACTCCCTTTGAATCCTCTCAAGGCCCTTCCTCAACCACCCAACAGGAGATTCAACAGAGAAACAGCACTCGCAGGTCCTGAATCCAGAGCCCACCTGATTCTTCGGAAGATACTATCTAGATCTTTCTTCATTTCCACTAGCGTCCTGGTGTGATGCAAGAACCTCTCATTCATTTGCTGCATACGTACACTGGACAGGTTATTAAAGTTGAGCAGCATCTCATTGGTTTTCTCAAATCTGTCAAGCCTTGAGTGAGGAGAAGACAACATGGGAAATTTGTCCATGAATTTTCAAATATAAAGCACTCCAGGAAAACTCTTCACAATTATCTCAAAACATGCACAGACCTCACAAAAGTCAAAAAGAGAGAAAAATAGATCCTTCTTTCCCCCTCCCTAAAACACTTTGCTTGCAATTAATGCTCCAATCTTGCCCTGAGAACTCTGCATGCAAAATTCTGCCCTGACTATTTCTACTGACATGAAGTTGACAGGAATTTAGAGGGGAAGGGAGGACAAATTCAAAATAAGTGAATTCAGGAGTCTGAGGAAGCAGCAAGATGGGACAATACAGATGAAGATCAGCTAACCTTGCAGACCAGTGGTTCCCAGTTCTGTCACGTATGAGGACCCCTTTTTAATAGCTGCCGCTGGGATCCGGCCCCGGCTGGGGTGCAGAGCTGCCATTGGGGCTTGCTCCTGCCTCAGCAGTGCCCCCATCTACTGCAGGGGCCAGCATCAGCCCTCTGCCCCTGCCACTGGGCCTCCCCAACCCCTCCATGGATCTCGTGGGGGCTCCCACCAGCCCTCAGTCCCCCACTGGGGTCCTCACCAGTCCCTCAACCCCAATGCCACTTACTACCCCCCAAACCCTATTCATTCCCCTTCTCCATCCCCACATTTACCTGCAGGCTGCAGCTACCAGATACAAACTGCTTCTACAGCAGGCTTTTCCCACCCTACACAGCCCATGTGGCAAGGCTGCGCAGGATAAGAGATTTTAAATGCTCTCAGCTCCCAGCAGTAGTTGCAGCCCCCTTCCAATAACTCTGCAGTCCCCCAGGGGTCCATGGAGCACAGGCTGGGAACCACTGCTGCAGACTAAAGACTTCTGATTATTCCCAGAACTGACAAAGCAACTGCAGCAGTAACACAAGCTTCCTCAACCAAGTGACTCACCTACAACCTGGAAAAATCAACTCTTTCAGTCTTTGACCTCTCAGCTGAGGATAGCCCTCAAACGGCAGCTGTAACGCTCCCTTCCACAGCCCAGACACATGCCCACTAGGAACCTGACAATGTATTTGGCAGCCTGCTGAACAGAAGAGCTGTCTGCTGGTCAACGGCAAACCAGGAGAGATGTGAAGTGGGGACCCTGAGGGTCTGTACCCCACGTTAACCCCCCTGACTCTGCACTACCAGCATTGAGGAGACATTTGTGCATTTACTGAACAGGAATGCCGGGTACTTCAGGAGATAACAGTTCATGTGACTCACATGTTCTTCTGAGCCAAAATGATGGCGTTCACGTCTTCAGAGTTCACCATACTTAACACCCTGCTGCAAAACACCCCGGAGGCTGTGGGCTCCATTTTACTGTCCGCTGCGGCCTGTGTAGGAAAGGAGAGTTTCAGAGCTGCTCATGAAAACACAAAGCAGCGTCCTTCACCAGCCCAGCAACAACCAACATCAGACGCCCCCAAACTGTTTCCCACCGCAGCCACGTCCCTGAGGAAGGAGCGAAAGGAAACCTGCCAGTCCAGCCAGCTCTTCGGGCTTCCTCAAACACACCCACGACCGCGGCAATGAGATCAAAGCCGCTCACCTTCTCCACAGAGCGGGGCTGGGCCCCCTCCCTACAGGCGGCCAACCAACGGGGCCGTGCCTGGCTACAGCCCCCCGCACCTGGCCGGGCCGCGCCCTCTGCCCGCCGCCCTCACATGACGGACGCGGCGCCCGGGCCGGGCCAGCGGCGGCTCGTGGCTCCCCGCACGGGCGGCTCACTTCCGGG
>ML682020.1:5697680-5715300 GCA_007922195.1 Podocnemis expansa | reverse complement strand
ATGTGAAGAAAAAGACAAACCTCAGGTATCTCACAAGGATAGATAATGGGCTCCCCTAGCTAGGGTTCCTCACTATGTTTAGGGGTTCTTATCCTTTTGTCCTTACTGTCCATTACTAAAACAGTTTTTCCATGTCACTTTTTGAAGAGAAGCCTTTCCAGACTCTTGGAGGAAATCTCTTTCTCACAACAGTGTTTTAGACAAGCTGTCTGTCGGTGCTTATATAATATAACCCTCATTATCACAGTATCTGAGGACTTTAACAGTGTTAATATATTTGTCATCTCAAAACCATGAGGTAGGGAAGTGCTGTTATCTGCAAGTGGGGAAACTGAGACACTAAGTGACTGTCCAGACAACAGCTGGGAGATGGAAGTTCCAGTTTGGATAGATATTCACACAATACCTCTGTTTGTACTATTATGCCAAAATTAGCAGTCCAGCTGTTGCTACACTGGGGGCACCCCAACCACTGCCCAACCACCCGGCTCTGCGCCAGCCCTATTCCTGAGTGGCTGTAGGCAGCAGAGTTGATTAGTGGCAAGGAGGGGGTGGGGGGCACATCCTAAGATGTTTGGGGACCAGTGTGGTCGAAAGGTGATATGGTCCTAGGATGAACAGAGAGCAAGTTTTTCTCCCATGAAAGCTCATGCAAAAAAAAAAAAAAGTTAGTCTTAAGGTGGTAATAGGCAGTCCTGACTGGCAGAACTGCCTTTACAAGATCAGGACATCTGCTCACCCTACAGGCTGGGCTGTGATGTGAAGCCAGCTGGGCAGATACTGGGCACAGTTGGATTCCTGGCAGAGAACAGAAACTGCCCTTGATCCCATTGTGGCACTCCTTAGCACCCCTCACGTTCCTAGAGGTACATTTCCTCAGGGATGAGGCTGTAGAAGATTAAGGTTACCAAGAGGGGTCTGGGTTAACTACACAGGCAGAGAAAAATTTATGAGGCTTTCTGGGAGCTGCATATGCTGTAGCTAGGAAACTAAATCAAAGACAGGTTGGCTGAACAGAGTACAGGTTTTGCCCAGCAGAATGGAATAAAATCAAAGCAGTTTTTTTTTTTCCCTCCCCAACTTCATATAAGGTCCACTGTGCAGGCTGGTCCAACTTCAAGCTTCTCTGCCAGCACAAATTACCAACAGAAATGTTCTCCAAGTTTGACAGTCATTTCTCAGGGGGAAAAAAAAAACCAAACAAACAAACCCAGCAGTGGGACTTTTTCAGAAAAATTGCTTCACTTTTTTCCTCAGTTTGCAGTAATCCTCAGAGTTACTTATAAATCAGACAAGGCAGTTCTTGCCAGCACAGACAGTCAAACTGAACGAAAGGCTGCTTGCCTTTGCACTAATCCAGACTTTTAAAAAACGGAGCATTATCAATCACTCATTCCTCAATTTATATCAAGAGGGTCCGTCATTAACAGAAATTCCACCCATCTCATTCACACCAGAAGTGTGTGAAAACGGAAAAGGTCAGAATCATGTTTTACCTGGAGTCAAATGGCTAATTCTGAGTCACCTGCATGTTGGTAAGGGGAACTGTTTAATAAGTGATGCTGTGTGCAGGGGCCCACCTCAGCATCACAGAGCATAAGGAGGAAAAGCAGTCTTCATCTGCTTTCACTACTTGCCACCATAAAAACAACTTCAGTTTAAAATGGTTACTCGGCTCTAGGTAGTTTTGCAAGACCATCTGATGGGATTTTTGAATGTATTCCACATTTCTCCTCAGCTTTTCATGTGGATGGTGTAATTTTAAAAGCTTGCATGATCTGCCTTAGACAGAAAATATGGAAGAGACAAGAGGATGAAGTCCTGCATGTGTGCAATAAAGTTTGTTATATAAAAATACCCATATGTGTAGGGGCACAGACAATGAATCAAATTTACCTTTAAAGTATGTGTTAATCTGTTCTTTAATATCATAACTAATTTTGCTCAGTAGACATTCTATTGTCCAACAAGACTCCACATTGTCAGTTTGGAACTCTATCTGAATTAACATACTGCATTTTGTGTCCTTGATAAAACTTGCTTTAGGCGTATGCTGTGTAAGTTCATTTCAATGTGTGAACAAGGTGTATGAATGAAGGGGGTGCGTGTGTGTGTGGGTCAGTCTCAGCTGCCAGCCTGTCCTGCTGAAGCACAAGTACCATCTCACTGGCTGAAGAATGCTGACATCTCTGATTAAAGCGAACAGAAGGAGACATCTCAAAATAAGTCTTCAAGTGACTGGTGACTAAAGATCTCACAGGAACCCTGAGGCAACATGAGACAGCAAATCCCGTTGACTTACATGAGAGCAAGTATAAAAGATGGGTAAGAACACGGAAACTTCGGGTCTCATTCCACAGCTCTCATCTTGGAGCAGCAGATTTGCAACAGAGGCCTGGCTCCCTCTTTGTGCCCAGTCTAGTTGGCCACTAGGCTGACTCAAGCACCACACGAGGGGACTGGTAATACCACACCAGCTTACAGAACTTCGTGGGCATGAATGTGCGTGTGACTACTTCTTGCTATGCTTATTTATTTACAATAAATGTGGCATATTGCCTTGTCCCCCTGAATAAGATCTTACTAGTCTTCTTTTAAAGTACAACAGTAGCTATCGATCTCCCAGTTGGAACATTATTAGATTAGGGTTATTCCACTTTGGAGAGCACCTTGACCACATTTTCCCCGTAAAGGCTGACAGTAAAAACAGCCACCAAGCACTTGTCTACAACAGTGCTGGAGGAAAGGGAAGTACCAAGACACTGCAGACTGTCAGGGCTTTGGATGAAAAAACATGTTGGAGTGGGGAGAGAAAGGGGATTAAAAAATAAAATAAAATAAAATCAGAGCCAGTTCGAGTGAACAGATCCTGAACTCCCCAGAACACAAGGCAGCTGGTCTTGATTTCAAATCCCAACTGAGCCACTGAACAATTTGAGGGAGAGAGATTTCTAAGGACGCTGAGACTCAGTCACTCAGGAACATGCAAATGTCACGGAAAATTACATTGCAGATGCAGAACAATCAGGTTGCTGAGGTGAAAGTTACCAACTCCCCAGGGTGACAGGCTTAAGGCTTGCCCTAATATGTATGCAGCACACAGTCTAAGAAGCTTCGACCATACTGTGTGCCATTTTCTCTTTCCTATTGCACTGGTACTCCTCACAGATTCTGATGCAGAATTTTAGCCCAACATTTCAAAAATGTTGGTTAATTTTTTTCCACCCAGGGAGCAGGACGTTAAAACCCATGCCAGTCATATATCCCCAGAAGTGAACTTTGAAAAGAAATATACAGTCTTATCATGCTTGTTTTCCAATACAGTGAATTTATTATATGTTGCAAAAATCACCATTCAGCTTTTTAGTGTACAAAAAGACACTAGCTCTTTGAGAAAAGATTAGGAAAGCTGAAGAGTATGCTGCCTTTAAATTGTAACATTTTGGCAAAGTGAAAAGCTCTCTGTAAACTCCAACTCCATGGCTCAATATAGTTTTATCCACAGTACAATATTACAAAGTAAAACACAGTATCAATAAGTTAGATCATATTTAATCACCTAGAACTGGTTTCTATTAACCCAAAAAGCACAAAATTTGCCTAGCTTCATACTCTCTAAAAAGGGGAAAAAAGGGAAAAAGGAAGAAAGTTGGATTTGACTACGTAACACAGTCCAAAAGAAGAAAATCGAAAGATAAAATTGTTAAAAGCTAATTGGGTCTCACAGTTTGGATAGTCATTAAATAGTTTTTCAGTTTTATATTCCAATTCTAGAAGTTCCAGAATATACATGTAAATGTACATAATACATCTTTGTATACAGCTCTGTTTGCAAAAATATCCTATAGCAGATGTATAAAGACAGATCCATTACTATTTCCCTCAAGAAACAAACAAACAAACAAAAAAAAAATCCAAAAAACCCTTTCAAAATATTAAGGACCAGAATGAGAAGTGTTTCTGTGGAAGAGTTTGTTTATCTTGGTTCACAACTGATGCCTCTTTCTACCAGTTTGGAGTTCTAGGGTTCCTTGCATTTTCAAGAGGAAGCATACCGATACTGTTTCTTTTGCTTAGACTATTTATGCTGGCTGACAAACGTAGTTTGTGCTACAGATTAGCTCACCAATCTCAAAGCCGTCGATCAAAGAAACTTCAAGCCCAACGTCTTGCATCTTCTGGTAAAATGTTGCTGTTTGCAGCCAGAAGTCCAGAAGCAATGGGGAGACACTGCCACCTTAAGGCAGAGGCTTTATAAAAATTTAGAGCTGCTGCCAGAAAATGCTGGATTCCTACAGCAATGCCAAGCAGCCATTTGGGCCTCACAAAATGCCTCCACAGACTTCTGCAGGGACAACAGTACGACGTACACAAACAAGGTGGAAGGAGAGCCCTGTCACAGGGCCATGCAGCCACCCCGATGACCACAGCTGGAATAAATCAGATCACTGATGCACTAATGAAATTCAGCTTCGAAAGTCTGGTGGATCAAAGCTATTTCAGATACCCTATGGTTTTAGCGGGATTCAAGCTTGTACAAGGGACAGTGGGTGCCCTGGGTTTCTAATCTTCCCATGAAATGAGAGGGGACACTCACGTACTTGTCTGACAAAAGCTTTTCACTTTAATTCATCCATATTTTTCAGCTTTCCCTGTCCACTGGAAGCACCAGTGGGAAATGAGATCTTCTAAAGGCAGCTAATTACATCCATAAGACAAGAACCACCTTTCCTTGCCTCACTATCTTACAGAATTTTAGTCTGTGCTGTTTGTAGGGGAAGTGGAGCCACCACCATCATAATGTCAGAAGTTTGTTGGGACTTCACTTCCACAAACACTGGGTTCCTCACCAAGTCATTTCACAGACTGAGCCCCTCAGATACCATCCTTGCCTTCCCAAATCCCTACCGATCCTTTACTGCTCCTTTTTAAAAACGCTCGGGACCCTCGCAGCTGGTCTGCAGAACTTAACTGGCCACTGGGTACCCATGGGACACAGCCACAGGACTTCCATATCAGAAACACCACTCGGCATAGTGTATATGCAAACGAATCCTTTTAAAACTAACCTGATCTTCTAAGGAGTGAAATGCCAAGATCCTGGCAGGATGGCAGCATCAGTGACCCCCACTGGTACTGGAGGACTAGGCAAGAAAGAGAAACTCTTAAAATTAAAAACTATATACAAACTTGAACAAGGGTCCTTTTAAGATGAGAAATGGTGACCAGTTTTTGAAGTACAAGCCTAAAATTTAACAGCAACAGAGTCCAGATAGAATGGAATTATTTCAGATGGACCCACGTTTTCTTGGGCAGCAAAGACACAAATCAGAACTGAGCCAGATGAACTGGTTTCCCTTTTTATTCCTGATGACCTGACTCTGCAATTTCACTCTCTCCAGGTGGATCACAGTCTTCAATGTGACCTCTGATGGAAGGAGCCACAGCTGGGGACAAAAGGAAATCTCCGCTGTTTATGAGATACAGGTAAAAACCACACTGGCTAGCAGGATTAAAAAGGTAAAAACCACAGCGTTAAAGAGCACCTTTGTGCTTTTTGTTGAGTTCCTCACACCCTGCCCATGTTCTAAAATGTTCCCTTCAAGTCCAAAGTCAAGAGAAAAGGCCAGAACAAGAAGCCTGTTAGACAAAGCACAAGAGCATAACTGACCCATCCTGGAAATGCTCTCTTCCAGCTCTCAAACCAGTTCAGCTTCTGTTCTGAGTGTCTGGTCTCTGCTGTTGCTTTTTTGGAAATGTGCAGATCACCCCCTCCCACCTCACCAGATCCTTGTTTAGCTCCTTCAAAGGGGCATCA
Organism: Podocnemis expansa; assembly: GCA_007922195.1. Classification (NCBI taxonomy): domain Eukaryota; kingdom Metazoa; phylum Chordata; order Testudines; family Podocnemididae; genus Podocnemis; species Podocnemis expansa. Next base: position 5,709,482 of record ML682020.1, on the reverse strand, counting down.
CAAACAAGAAAATAACTTCGCTGGCTAATCGGCCAATGAGCATTAGTAATACTGCAGGTATAAGACAGGGAAGGTTCTGAAACATTTGGCCTAAAAGGAAAAGGGAGGCACGGTTTTAGAAAAGATGCTTCTCTTTATATATATAGAAAAATAGACCACAGTCTCATTAGCAATTAATAAAATTGGCTGCCTTGGTATAAAACTATAAAAGTCAGAGAGACAGGTCTCAGCTTTCCTGGCATTGGTATATGAAGTGTAATGCAGGCTGACTGAATCGTGCACCCTGGAGAAGCCATTGCAAAGTTTACACTGACTGTTTCCAAATGCACAAACTGGAGAAGAGATTTTATAGATGAAGAATCCATAGTCTGCCTCACACAAAGCATTTGGTGCAGATTCCTGGGCTGTTTCCCTCCAGCTAACACAGCCACCTTTGGGAGAGCACGAATTGGAGAAGACGACAAATGGGAGACCTCTGGGGGCTTGAATATTTCCGATGGTGCCATGTAGCGCAGACAGCCTGCCTGAGAACAGTCGCAGGTGCCAGGAAGGAGGTAACTTAGCAGCATTCCAGTTTCTCACCATTTGCAGAACAAAATACGCAGCACAGCAGGAGCTGGCCCAGAGGTAACTAAACTTCATTCCAAACTTTAATCCATGAAAACTACTGATTCTTTACCTTTGTGAGTTTTATTCGCTTTGAGCAATTTTCCCTTAAGTGTCAAATGCTGGCTTCAGATGAGATTTTCTTTTCATTCTTCGAAACTGCCCAGCGTTCAGAGAAGGTAAAACTGAGAGGACTATGCCAGGCGCTGGTTTTACTACTTGGCTCAGATGCTGGCGTGACAGATTCCGCAGCATAACAATCCCCAAGTTCTTCCAACCACGAGGACCTAGTCCTCACCTCTGAAAGGAATTTATTTTTCAGGTGTATAAAGGAAACAGTAACATCCGAGGGAAGTTTTTTGCACAGCCCAGTCCCGATATTAGTGCCAATACTAAAACTGCTGTTGGTCATACTCTGCTATCAGTTTTTTTATATGAGCCAGTTTGTTGTGGAGGTATTCACAGCGATTCTTTTCTTGGCTGTAATTAGGGTTTGTCTGCAAGAAAAAGGAAGACAATTAGTGATATTCATAATGCTTCAGTTCCATCATAACACACAGAGGAAGAAGTTAAATTGAGCAACGATAGCTATTATGGTGAGGGGATATCTATGGGAAAGCCTTGATGTCCTGCAAATGAGATTCTAGTTAAAAGTTACGCTATCTTCCTTTTTATCTCCTCCCTTCCCTCAACAAAGCATGCCATCTTCGCATCCTATATAAGGTTCTGGATGGGAACATAGCTCATCACCTTTCCTCCCCACCTCCCTGCTTGTTAAGGACTGTGAAGTAATGTCTGTTGCAAAAAATAATGAATTTAAAGGAAAAAAGATCCTGCACACTATATACCAAACCTCTGAACAGTAAACAGGGGAGGAGGGGATAATTATATTCAACACATAGTTATTATGCAGGTGTCAGCGCAACCAAACAAGGGCCTCTGAGGTGGTGTTGAAAATGTAAGCTTTTGCATATTTTGCTTGCTCCCAGTGGTGTCGAGGTGGAACAAGCAGGCAATAGAGGGTAACGTTGAATCCAATCCACCTCTGGGAGATCCTGGTTTGTTCCTAACACCACACACCACAGACAGAGTGGTTCAGACAGCCCCAAAATGCAAACACTATTCCTGGGAGTTAACAGCATGGACTGAAGTTCTGTTCCCTTGTTGGAGCAATGGATAGACTTTAGTTACTCTTAAGTCACTGAGGAGCCCAATATTTAAGGTTCCTGATCTACAAAATCTTTCCGCCTCCTTTAAAGGTGCTTGGGCATGCTGCTACCAACTAACAACAAACTGAGCTGGTCACATGGTATGGACCCATTCTGGGACTCAAACCACCCTCAAGCTGAAGTTGGAAAACCATTCTCTGCAGGGTAACTCCACTAAAAAGGCAAAAAATCCCCTTTAAGGGATAGGTGGGAGAGAGCTTGAAGTCCTGCTGCCTTCATGAGGTCACTATTCCCCATTGATGGGGGAACGGCAGGTATGACAACATGTATCCTAGCACATTGTGTGTTGCAGAACTGGGTTGGGAAGGCAGAGGCCAGCAATCTCTACATTTCTAACGACGAGTGCTGAGGAGTTAATTTCCCCACCATTGCAGGATGGAAGAGGAAAGGCATCCATTGCTCCATATTTATAAGAACAGTATGATGAACAGCCATCAAGAAATGGTTAATTGTTATAGGTCATAAATGTATTGGGCGTATAACATTAAACCTTTATAAGACCATATATTCAGTTTAGATTAAGATGGTGCCCCTCCCAACAGTGCAACTCATCTGTTCTTTAACAGAGGGCCCTGAATTTGGAAGGCTATGGAGGGTATCACTGGACATATACCCCATTAATTTAGACTACATTTGCAGTTTGACAAACATTTTTGAGAGACCAAATAACCAGCTCAGCCAATGGATTGTCTAAGACAAAACAGCACAATGCAACAGAGAAGGGCATGTGCTATTCACTCAAGGACTCTGGTTTTGGTAGCCTACACTTCCCCTTACAAAGATGACACTCACTGATGTATGCATTCATTATAGCTGTATCTTTTAGCAGGGCTATGCATAAGTGAAAAGCGCCGTGTGTGTCATTTACGATCCAATCCACCACTTCACACCAGTTCCTTAATTTGGTCTGTCCCCTTCCTCATCTCTTGGACTGGACAGCGCATTCCAAGAGTTGGGGGCTCTTAAGATACCTCCCAGGCTGAGGGCAGACATTCCCATGTCTTGTTTCTGGCAAGCTCCATGTCTGCCTACAGCAACTGCTGAGTGGTGTGGAATGTACACCTTGACACGAGTGAAGGGGAGGAAGCAGCAGTGTGGGATGTGCACAATGGATTGAGGCATTGTAGGTGTCCACATGACAGTATTACGTGGTATGCAGTACATCCAACATAGCCATCAGCTAACCAGTGATTACATGAGTGCCTCTTCCCTAAGGCCCTCAAAAGGGACACCATTGGCACCTACGTACACAGGCTATCAAGCAATGGCAGGACAGATTTACCTGGAACACCCACGGCTCTCCCTGCCCTCCTTCCTAGCTTTAGTGCTGAACCAGGGGACTAGAGCAGAGGGGAAGCACTCCAGACACTTGCCTACACAGTTCTCAGCAAGGGGAGGGCTCAGAAACCCCTTCACAAACAGTCTGATACAAGAAAAACCACTGTACTTCAAAGCCTGCCCCATGTGGCTGTCCACTGCCTAGCTTTCTGCCTCCCTGTATTTCTACCTCATCTACCTAGACTATAAACACCTGTGGGCACAGTCCATGTCTGCTTATATGCTGCGGCAGACAAAACAAGACAGGTGATATACAAAGAAGAAAAACAGGTCAGTGTTCCCAGTGGAGTGTTTCAATAGCCAGTCCATCTGTGCTAGCAGTCACTGAGAACACCACAAAACAAGCCCCGCCCAACTGTCATTCAGGCTGTGCACCCCAAAACCTCACGTATACCTTTTGTCGTCTCACACACTAACATACCAATGTCATTTATTTAATGAAATGCTAGCAAAAGGCTGAATGCAGATAGAAGTATTGACTACTAAGTGTTACATCTGACAAAGTGGGTTGCAGCCCATGAAAATTTATACCCAAAGAAATCTTAGTCTTTAAGGCGTCACAGGACTTTTGTTGTTTTTGACTACTAAGGTGATTCTCACTGAAGTCTTGACTCAGTTATCAAACCCGTCAAACAGCAGAGAGAGCCCTTTCCTTGTTGAGAAACTGCTGCATCACATGAGCTGAAAAGCTACCGAAGAAAGAGTTTATTTTAGTTTGTGGTTGAGAACTTTCCCACTCACCTTTTTAATTTTACGATATTCCTGTAAAATCTGATCATGGATAGTCTGAAAAAGAAAGGACATCATCAAGTTCTTTGTTTCCATAAGAACAAAACAACTGGAACCTACCTTAAGTCGTACATTTCTGAGTATCCAAAGAAGAGTCAAATGAAAACTGGTCTCTAATGATCGAACTACCACATGGAAAGAATTACAGTACTTCAGTGCATCCGCCTCCCATCTTCTTGCACACAGCATTATTTCAGTGTATGTAGGTCAGCTGAGCCCTTTTCAAACTGAGAAGTGGCCAGCTCAGAACATCCACTACACCTTATGGGAGACACACTGACTTAATGGTCAAAAAAGGTGTATTTGGATTCACAGAAAAGAGTTCAATGTTCAATATCAAAAGGGAAAAGGCAACCACAGGTTATCAGAAACATGGCAGGGACAGATATGGAAACATGTTCAGCTGTTCAACAATTTATTGATACAAAACAATGGCTTGATTCCTTCAGCTGGTACCATGGGCAATCCTCCTTATGGTGAGGGGGTCCCTTGGTGTCAGTAACTTACAGCAGTAATGGTTACACTGACAGGAAGGGATATACAAGGATCAGGTCCCAGAACATGGTTCTTGAGGATGAGGAGAGCTACCCCAAGTCTACCTTGCACAGAGCATTACTTTCTTCCACTGATGAGCATTGCTCTTATTGCGACAGCAAAACAAAGGGCATTTCAGAGGAGCTAAAGGATATTCGACCAGAAAAGAATTGCTGCTTAGCACAACAACTGCTCTGTTTATCATCCCCACTGAAACTTATTTTCTCAAGCTAATGAATAGTTAAAGCTCTTAAAATCAGTCTGACAGGTTGACTAATACTCTACTATTAAGATCAAAGTGTCAGGAGAAACAGATGACCCCATATTAGCTCCCTTTCCAGCTTGATTAAGTTCCCATATGGGTGAAATATCATTTTTCTGGCTAGGATGACATATTAATAGCTGCCAGCAGGATTTGGCTGGGGACACCAATTGTTTCAGTGAGGCTGCTCCTTGTCAACAAGTACCGCAACGTGTGTTCCAGCTTGAAACTGGAAGAACACAGGGTTGGCGTACAAACCGCCTGAAAAGCTGTTCGCTCCATGTACACTCTGCATCCATCAGTTCTGGGCTGTGTACAGCACACTGCATACATTTCGACTGCGTCTGATGCAAGAGCTCCCAAGACACCCCAACAAAAAGGCCAAACAAACTACTACAAACCAAGCGCCACTCTTCAAGCAGCAAAGTTTGTTTTTTTAATGATATTTTTTGCTAATACCTTATATTCTTCAGAGCCCTGCGAAAGCTGCTTCAGTTGAGAATCCAACTGTGTAAACCGGCGCGTTATCCTCTCTATCCGTGCATGCAAGTCTCTGTACTCGTTGTACTCTGCATTGAAGTCATTCTTGTAGCTCTGACGCTGCTCCACAGAGGAAATGGGTGCATATTTTCTGAACGAGACAGGGTTTAAATGGCAATTTAGAACAAAGGCCTGTTTTCAAAGCAGCAAGTTTACTGCAGTTCAAAGAAGCAGGTCTGTCACATGCCTGCCTCTCAGGACAGTGTTCTCATTTGCATTGCTGCAGCACAGACCCCCATCATTCTGGGGACTGTATGAACACAGAAGATGGCACTTTTCATATTAAAAATGAGGACATCTCCCTCCCTCCCTGTCTGAAAATAGCTTGAACACAAGGCGAGTGGCCAGGTCTGTTGAATGGAACTCCTATTAGGCCCTTTAACAGTGACTCACTTTAATCAAATACAATCAATCTAACGTTCAGCAGGGCACCTTCTAACGAGACAGCCTTACCCTTTTATCTTGGTGTTTGACCTTACATCTGCTTTAATAAGTTTAACATAGGTGTCAGCAACCATGTATGACCTTACTCTTTGCAGAACAGATAGGCGGGTATGAGGGTATGGCCAGGCTAAGGAAGGTCTGGGTGACTGAAGGAGAACAGAGTGAAGGACTCTAAACTGTTAGTGCTCTGTATTAGAGAGGGTCTAATTTATTAAGATACACAACTAAAACGACTGAACTCCCAAAATTGTAACTGGTGTTGTGTAGCTGTGTCAGTCCCAACATATGAGATGCACAAGGGAGTTGCTGTAACATCTTCCACTGGACTAACCTGTTGGTGAGAGATGAGCTTTCAAGCTACAGATCTGGAAAGGAGCATGGTGTCACTACTAAATACTAGTTTATCAGAGAACAGCACCACTTCCTAACTTGCAAAACTGTGCTTTTACTGGGACATAGACAGACCACCAGACTGCATAGGAGAGATGACACATAGTGCTCATACTCTCAGGCTTCCTCAACACTTTGAAGAGGAGGCTGGGAGGGGAGTTTAAATTCATAACTTCCTAGATACTAAAAAAATGGTTTTAACAACACTGGATTTTTGGCTTATTACAGTAAATCTGCAAGGCACTCAACCCCTTTTTGGCCTATGAGTGCAAGGATGTTAACAGGCCACTTCACCTCGAATGGTCTCTAGCATACATGCTAACCATCACTCAGCTGTGATGCTCTTTCCAGACGGGAAGAAGAAAGAGCTCGGGGATCTAATGGCTAGTAATAGCCATCAGTCAGTGAACAACTCAGTCCTGGCTGGAAAAAGAAGTCAGAAACACTCATCTCCAGCAAGGAAGCAGCAAATACCTCTAGGATTCACTACTGCAACACAATGAGACAATTGCACTCAGAGGGATGGTTTCACATCTCTATCCGGCATAAGGGGTGACTGTCATGCGGGGCATGACTCAAGAATCTAACACTCACATCAGATCCATAGACAAGGCTGAGCATATAGCTGGTAGTGCAGGCTTTCCTTCATCTCTTGGAGTGTAACCACCAAGAATTCCTCACTCTAGAAAGGCATGTTGGCCTGTTTGACATCTTAGATGCTTGCAGCTCTCTAAAACACTCAATTCCTTCAACAGCCATGTCAACACCAACTCAAAGAACTCAGCTGTGAAGGCCCCTGGCCAGTCTAGTGCTCTACATACCAGTAAAACCACAATTTTGATTGGAGCACAGGAAAGTCATATCCACTAGTCTCTGCCTGGTCACTTCTGCACTGCAAGCAGGATAAAAGGATGCTCCCTCTTCACCTCTTTATGAAGCACAAGGCTGCTTGAACACTGGGTATTCCAAAACAGACCCAGTAGTACTAGAAGGGAGCTGGCAGTCTTACCTAGCCAAGTTCAGAGTTATGGGCCAGATCTGAGTGGCATTCACATTGTGAAAAGGGTGGAGTTTTGTTTACAAACAGATCTGGCTTTATGCAGCCAAAACTCAAAGTAAAAGGGATCTGAATTACCCATAGCAACAACTGCTGCATAATGGGAATCACAGAGATTTGATTCAAGCGTTTGGCACCAAAACCCAAGGATTACCCTCCCTCTGAGGAGGGACCCTAACTGGCATTTTTGAGCTTGCTAGCCTGCAGCTTTCCCCCACCTAATTCAATTATCCGTTAACTTCCCATAAGGAGCCATCTTCCGCCCTCACACCAACACCTAGACTTGTGAAAAGAAGAAAAGTTTACTAGCCTCACAGCCACTGCCCCCACCCCCACCCAAGGTGCTAGCAAAAAGGATCTAGAGAGTCCTAATGAACACTGATTGAACAACAGGTTCCTGGCTTAAAAGTGAACTGACTGATATTCAAACCATTAATCATATCTGTGAAGATGAGAATGTTACAGATAAATACATTTCATGGCAAAAACAGTTTCTCACTTCTTCATGATTCTCACAGTACAGTGTTTCCCTTGCAACACGCAGATCTCATGGCCATCCTAAATACTGCTGGGAACAGCAGAAAGTGACTGACTTCTTAGACCGAGCAAGTCACTTCATTTGACATCTCCAGCTATACAGTGGGATTTTGATTATCTACCTCAAAAGAGGCGATTGATGTGTTTCAAGAGCTTTGACAACTCTATATTATTTATGGGGCAGGCATCAACTGCTAGAGGGAAAAATAGCCTTGAACTCTAGGATGGAGAGAATGGGGAGAGCTGGGTAGGTAGAAAGGGAAGGAGAGAGAGGCTGTTGTACAGCATAACTGGAATTTAAGGCTTACATTCGTGAATTTTGACTAATATCTGGGTTTGCGTTTTATTTTTTACTAAGAAATATTATCAAGTTCTAACACAGGAACAGAAAATAACTGAGTGACTGTTAGTTATGTCTTAGTCTCTTGCTGATTCTGATCAACAGTTTGGATTTGAACCCCAAGGTAATAATTCAATGACAATACTTACAATAAATAATCTGGCATTTCCGAAGTTGATGTTGGTACGCTAGAATTATTGCATGTTCCATTTAAACCTGCAAGACAAACCACCCACATTTGCATCAGCCCCACATCTCACAACATTGTGTTAAAGTGCAACTTCATAAACCCATTTACAAAATGCATTTAGCTGACAGAAGAGGATTTGTGTTGTAATTTAAACCGACCAAAAGCAGTGCACCTCAGTGTTATGAGACTGCTGGAATCTCAAGACTTAGCTAATATTAACCTATTAGCAAATGCACTGAACAGCAAAAACATCTCTTAATTTAATTGGTTTATAAATACTGCTGGATGCCTCTAAGCAGGGATAACACACAAATCCCAGCACGTGAACTGCAGAACAAATTAATGGAGCCCAGACGGGCAGATTTGAAAGCTGAAGAGACTGTAAATTATTTTCCCTTCTATTCTATACTACGTGCTTTATAGCTAGTCACACTATAGAATCCTGGAGGAAAGTTTTCCATGTCATAACGGGATGAAGGGATATGTTCAACAGTGCATTTAGAGATTTATGTCTTCAAAAAGCAAACTCCTGCTATTATGGGTATCTGTAGATTAGGACATCCACATACAGTGCACAACAGAAAGCTATAACTAGTCCCTAGGGAAACTGGAAGTTTAAGGACAAATGGAGGTGAATTGGTGAAGGGCTAAAAAAGCCTTATGGGATTTTTAAGTGAAGAGAACATCAGCAGTTCTTGTTGAGCATAAGATTTTACAAAGGAATCCAATGCGGACTTGACTTTAATCTGCTCTGAACATATGACTACTAACTATTCTTTTTAGGTGATAAATCTGAGGAACTGTCTCAAATTGAGGCGTAAATTGCCCCAGGTTGAGGTTTTGAAACAAATAAATAAATTAAATAGTAACAAATCACCAGTACTAGCTAGTATTCACCCAAGAGTTGTGAAGGATCTCAAATATGAAATTGCAGTGTATCCTATTACATAAATCAGTCTCCGTTCCAGATGATGAAATGCATTCTAGAAGGCTCAGAAACCTGACTGAGGAGATACGAGTCATCTCTGAAAAGCCATCCAAGATGGGAGGGATTCTACAGGACCGAAAAAGGGGCAATATAGAGCCAGTGTATAAAAGGGAAATAAGGACAGTCTGGGGAATTACAAGATCATTATAGACCAGTCCATTAACCTTCAGTGCCCAGAAAGATACTTAAGCATATACTAAAGCAGTCAAGTTGTGAAGACCTAGAAGACAGTAAGATAAGCAGCAGTCAGCATGGACTCGTCAAGAACAGACTGCATCACACCAAACTAATTGCTGTTTTTGACAGAGGACCAAGCTTTAAGGATGAGTAGGGAGGAAGGAAGGAAGATGGAAGCCACGGGAGTGGTCTATCTTGACTTCAGTAATGCTTTTGATACTCTTATGTGAGCAGCAAATGCAACCCAGATGGTGCTACTGTAAGGTTGATATGTAACTGATTGGAACACTGCTCCCAGAGAGTAGTGGTCGGTGGTTCATAGTCAAGCTGGAAGGGCACATCCACTGGTGTCCAGCAGGCATCAGTGCTGGGTCTGGATCTGTTCAATGTCTTCAGCAATGATTCAGATAATGGCGTTGAGTACATTTATAAAGTTTAAGGATAGGTTTAAAATTCAAAGTGACCTGGAGAAACAGGCTGAAGTAAATAGGATGCAATTCATTAAGGACCAATACAAAGTACTCCACTTGGGAAGGAACATGCAGTTGTATACACAATATGGGAAATGACTACCTAGGAAACGGTGCGGCACAAAGATCTGGGTGGGGGTGGGGGGGTGTCACAGTGGAATCACAAGCTAAGTATGACAGCGTCACACTACTGAGGGGAAAAAACAAATCTCATTCTGGACTGTATTCACAGGACTGCTATAAAAGCAGGAATTTAAGTATAATTTTGGGGGCCCCGGAACACTCCAGTGCCAGTGGCCCCCCCGGTCCCCCCCCCCCAGTGCGAGCTGGCCACCTCCACACTCTCCAGCAGTGGTGCACCTGGGGAGGTGGGGGCAGTAGGCCTGGGCAACCACAGCAGGGCTGCAGGCAGCAGGGCCCAGAATGGGGCGGGGCCTGGAAGGAGAGGGGTTTGGGGCAGCGCTCATGCCCCACCCAGAGACACCCTTGGCCCTACTCCCTCCCCTTCCCACTGGAACGTGGGGAACACTGCTCCGGGGCCTGCTATTTTTAGGGGCCCAGTGTTCAGGCCCCTAAAAAATGGAATGTGGACCTGGAATGCTGCATTCCAGGGCCCGCTATTTTTCAACAGTGGGCCCTGGAACACAGCATTCTGGCCCCACGTTCTATTTCTGGGGGCCCTGGAGCACTGAGCCCCAGAACGGTGTTCTGAGGCGTTCTGGCATACTTTAACCCCTGACTATAAGCAAGACATAAGTAGTAATTCTGCCTCTCCACTCTACAGGGACATGGCATGAGCCGGAGTGTTGTGTCTAGTTCTTGGTGCTGCAATTCAGGAAACTGGAGAAAGGACAAACTGGAGAAAGTCCACCGAAGAGCAACAACAACAAATGATTAAGGGTCTAGAAAAGCTGACCTATGAGGAAAGATTGAAAAAATTTGGTTTGTTTAGGCTGGAGAAGAGAAGACTGGGGGTGGGGAGACAACAGTTTTCAAGTATATAAAAGGTTGTTACAAAGAGAAGGGAGAAAATGCAGAAAAACCACTGAGGACAGGACAAGAAGAATGGTCTTAAATTGCAGCAAGGATGGTTTAGGTTGGATATTAGGAGAATCTTCCCAACTGTCAGGGCAATTAAGCACTGGGAAAAATTGCCTATGGAGGCTTTGGAGCCTCCATCATTAGAGATTTTTCAGAGCACGTTAGACAAAAACCACCTGTCAGGGATGGGATAATGCTTGATCTTGCCATGAGTGCCGGAGGATTACTAGATGATCGCATCTGGTCCTGGTTGCTGACATGTAGTATAGCTATGTGTGATTAGCATTTGAGGGCAGGATATCCCATAAGCAATGGAAAGGGAGCTCGAAAGGTGATAAAGTTGCCTGTGAATTGTGTAATGCCCTGATAGGCCCTAGTAGGGCAGGGGTCTCAAACTCAAATCACCACAAGGGCCGCATGAGCACTGGTACGTTAGCCCGAGGGCTGCACCACTGAAACCTTTCCATACAACAATATGGGAAATATCAGTAACAGTTGTATTGTTGCAGGCCGCTGGAAATAGCTGTTTGAGACCCCTGTACTAGGGAGTCAACTGAAGCCTGAAGAAGCAACAGCAAATTATAGGAGGTAACTGGGGGTGGCTTCAGAGTCATGGGATTGAGGATAGGTTCATCTGTTTTGGAGAAGCAGTGTGTTTCAAAATCCTCCTTCAAAGCAAGTGAATCAGCAAAGGAAACAGAATCTTGATTACACATTGGTCTTTTTGTACAGATACAAGTTATGCAGGAATGGTAGCGTATGTCTCACACTCCACACTTCTAAGTCCAAAGGGGTAGCCATGTTAGTCTAGTTCAGTAAAAACAAACAAAGATTCCTGTGGCACTCAAAGACTAACACATTTATTTTTTG
>ML682020.1:5599749-5697280 GCA_007922195.1 Podocnemis expansa | reverse complement strand
CAAAAAATAAATGTGTTAGTCTTTGAGTGCCACAGGAATCTTTGTTTTGTTTCACATTTCTAGGATCGCCTAGCACTACTTTGGGGTTTTCGCGTTCCCTAACATTCCTTTGGAGTAGAAACCACAAAGCTATTTCTAAAGTAAAAGGCTGTAGGATAAGCTACCCAAATTCCTCAATGGTTGTACCAAGACTTCCTTAAGAAAATGTTTTCCTGGAACAGGAAGGATGCAGAAGGCTCATCATCAGCATGAATACGACACTTCTGATTTCTGACAATGATGAGTGGAGAGCCATTCCCACCAAGTTACTCACCAAGCAGAGTACAGGTTAGTGATGTGAAGGACTCAGACAGTGTAAGAAGAGAAGCAGGGGGTGGGGGAGAGGAAAAATGAGGGGCTCATTTTGCTCCTGAATGCCACCTGTTGTCTTTACTCAGGAGACCCCCAACGTGGTCTTCATTTTCTACCAAAAGAGAACTAATAGCCTGCCAGGACCAGCTCATCCACAAAGGAGCTGGGGAGTGAAGGGTAACCTAGCCGCCAATCTGTTACAATGCTAACTCTGAGCATCACTACTACCATTTGTTTACAGTGCCTCACCTCCCATCCCTTGGAGTACAGCTAGGAACTGCATAAAATAAGTGTGTAGTTATAATACATGTGGGACAAGTGCAGAAGAAACACCCCAGCCCACTTCTAATTAATCAGCAACAAGTCAGAATCAGAAACCTGCTGTTTTGCCACTTTTCTACATTATTTTCTGGTTTGGGATTTTTCAAGTGTCAGTAACGCATAAAAATCAAGGAAATAAATTCTAATATTTTGCTGTTGAACAAGATGTATTAGGAAAAACAGCATTTATATTCTGCATGACATGTCTAAATCAAAGAAGGGCATGCAGACAAGAACAGGAAGAGAAGACAAAAAATTAGTAAGTACTGGACATACTACATAAGAACAAATTAGTAAAATGAAGTTTTTTTATTATTGGAAAACATTCCCCATTTACAGTGGTCCAAACAGCAGTTAAAAATCATGTATCAGTAATCTGATCATGAACTGCTTTGGGGGGTATGGGAGACCAAGAGATTCAACATCTTCTCTATCAAGTTACCCTTGTATTGATCCGGAAGGCTTTTTTGTTTAAAACAAGTGTGTAACTTTATCAAAACCAGTTCGTTCTGTTGTATTTTGACTAACAGAATTTATCCCCTGCAAAAGATTATTCATGAGAAAGGAGTGTGAGTTTACATGCATCAGAGGTGGAAAGGGATTTCGTGCAATTAAAAGTGGAGCTTAATTAGAAGTAATTGGGTAATATTAAGGGAAAAGGCTGAGTGTCAAGTATTTAGTGACAGACCTATGAGCCTTAAACTACTGCTCCCAAAGGCAGCAGTTGAAGCACTCACTTGGGACATTACACAGGAGTCTTGTAGTAGCAACAAACAGGAAACAACCATGCACTAGCAGGTGAATGGACTAAATTAGCCAGAGCTTTTACCAGGTAATTTCTGTCAGTCTAGGCAGTAAGTAATCTCTGAAACAGCATATTCAGGGACAGCCCCATCCCCCCCATTCTTCTATTTAACACTTGAGGTGTTTGTAGCTTTGCTGATCCTTGAGAAAATTAAGTTATTTAAATAACAAGATACAATAATGAACTTTATTAGCCTGGAACTTATGTAAAAGTCCTAAAAACATGTATCATGTTAAGTTCACCTGCAGCTTCTAAGACACCAATATTTAAACCCTTTGATGTGAGTAGTTTTTTCAATATGGAGTTAAAAGTCAATACAGTGGCCAGCAACGTAAAATGCAAATCTGTCTGTAGGTGGATGGGCAGCTGGAAGCAACCAGTAATAAACTAGTACTCAGACCTGAATGACTACATAGGTACTAAAAAGTCTTAATTTAATGAGGAGAAACTTGACACAATCAGAACTAGATTCCAAAACAGTATTAAAAAAGTTTCAACAGGAAAAACTTGATACATTCTACACAGAAAGACTATTTGTTGACCTTGAGAGAGAGACAAGAGTGTGTTTCGCTAGCACACAGTCTCTGGACTTAGATCTACAGGCAGGCCATTTTGGTGTAATGGATTTAGAGCAGAAACAATATATACTAATGTCTCCCATACAGCCTTTCAAAGCGTTTTGGAATTCACATACCTGTGACAGCCTGAGGGGCACTAATTTTTAAGCCAGCTTTCTTGATTAGTTCGCCATCCTGCTTCTCCTCTTTGTGTTTTTCTTCACTTTTCTCTTTTCTCTCTTTCTCTTTGTGCTTTTTGGATTTTTTCTTGGTTTTCACATTCAGTGAGCTACACTTGTGTTTGCTCATTTGAGGACAGTCTGTTGACAAAGGATTAGTCAATCTGTCAGTTGCCTCTGGATTCTCACAGTTTTTGCCATTGTGACTTATATTACTGCTGACATCAGAAAGGGGGTCATGAGGCCTTGGAAGCTCCAGAACCGGTAAGTGAGAGCTGGAGCTGACAGAATCGGCCACAGCCAACTGCACTGCAGGAGCTGGGGCATCCTTCCCATTCGAGGAGTTCAGTTTCCCATTGAAAGTGGGCTGAGTTCTATGGGCCAAGTGAGATATCCTAGGCTTTTTGTTGGCTAGTGGATCAATGAATTCCAGAGGCTGGGATCGTTTCTGGGAAACAAAAGAAAACATTCTTTTAAAGACTAACAAGACAGTGATTTTAAAATCAGTCATTTGCTTTAAAAATTCCACTTCACCGCTAGGTGGCACTGCTGTATCAATAAGCAAACAAAAGTCACTAGAAAAGAAACCCGATACGGCAGAAAAGGCATTTGATAAAGGTGTTCAATAAACATTCTTGTTCTGTATATGGGGAAAAACATATGCCATTGTCATAACTTTCCATTCCTCTAATACCACAGGAGGATACTAAACAGTAGCTACTAAAGCTGATTTTAGAAACATCTAACAGGTCCAGATAATTTGCATCCAGGAGTTTTCAAAGAGCTGGCTGAGGAGCTTGCTGAGCCATTAAAGTTGATGTTCACCCAAGTCTTGGAACACTGGAGAAGTCCCAGAAACCTAGAAATGGTGGGTTACTTACCTGTAACTGCTGTTCTTTGAGAGGCACTTGCTCACTTCCATTCCACTTTGGGTCTGTATGCGCCAGCATGCTCAGTCTCCAGAAACTTTTCCCCCAGCCTGCCCTGCAGAACCAGCGAGGGAGCCCCCTGGAGTGGCACGTATAGCGCCCTGGTTAACTACCTCCACTAGGCTGGCAGGCGTCAGTCCCTTCTTTCCGTAACTCCGAGAGCAGGGACGGCGGTTGGGTATGGAATGGAAGTGAGCAGCGCCTCTCGAAGAACAGCAGTTACAGGTAAGTAACCCACCATTCTTCTTCGAGCAGCTGCTCATATACATTCCACTTTGGGTCGACTACAAGCCTTGCCCTGAATGGTGGGTAGAGTTAACCAAGCGGGAGACCAGCCTGGAGGACAGCCATGCCAAAGGCTGCGTCATCCCTAGCTTCCTGCACTATTGCATAGTGGGCAGTGAAGGTATGGACCGACGCCCAAGTAGCTGTGCAACAAAAGTCCCAGACAGGGACTCCTGCCAGGAAGGCCGCCAACGAGGCTTGGGCTCTTGTCAAGTGGGCTCGCGCTACCTCTGGTGGTGGTATGTGGGCCATTTGGTAACACGTTTTTATATGAGACACAATCCAAGATGATATTGTCTGGGAAGAGACCAGATTCCCTTTTACTCTGTCCGCCACTGCCACGAAAAGTTGGGTGGACTTTCTAAAGGGCTGTGTCCTATGAATGTAGAAAGCTAACGCTCTCCTGACATCCAGCGTATGTAACCTCCTCTGCTCACTCGATGCATGCGGCTTAAGGTAAAACACTGGTAGGAATATGTCCTGGTTAAGGTGGAAACCTGAAACTACCTTGGAGGTCTGAGCCACAACTTATCCTTAAAAAAGACCGTGTAGGGGGGTTCCGAGGAGAGGGCCTTTAGCTCGGAGACCCTCCTTGCAGAGGTTATAGCCACCAAGAATGTCACCTTGTGAGAGAGTGCTAACAATGGACAGGTAGCTAATGGTTCAAATGGCAGCCCCATCAGCCTCTGGAGAACCAAGCTGAGGTCCCATTGGGGAGAGGGTGATCATGAGGGGGGGAAAAACCCGCTCCAAACCCCCAAGAAATCTCCCCACTACTAGGTGGGAGAAGACGGACTCCCCCGCCACCAGACCATGGGGTGCTGAGATTGCTGCCAAGTGAACCTTTAGGGAAGCGTGCCTAAGACCACAGTGTTTCAACTCTAACAAGTAGTCCAAAATGTCTGAAATGGGCACAGCTCGTGGGTCGAGCTGCCTGGCTTGAGCCCAACTGTGAAAACGCGTCCATTTGGCCCTACAAGTCGCCCGGGTCGAGACCTTCCTGCTGTTGATGAGGATGTACCTTGCCTGGGCTGAACATGCAAGTTCTTCCTCTGTCAACCAGAGAGCCTCCACGCCGTCAGGTGAAGTGATCTCAGGTTGGGGTGAAGGAGTCTGCCCCGGTCTTGCGTCAGCAGGTCGGGCCACACCAGCAACTTCCAAGGGGGGGGGGGGGGGCCCATGGATAGATCCCTCAGCAAGTGGTACCAGTGCTGCTGGGGCTAGGCGGCGGCGATTAGAATCACCTGGGCCCTGTCCCTTTTTATTTTTAGCAGTACTGTGTGTAGAAGCAGGAACAGAGGGAAGGCATACATGAGTGGTCCCCTCCAGGGGAGCAGAAAAGCATCTGGAAGGGAGCCTTCACCCACCCCCCACCCAGAGCAAAACCAGTGGCACTTCTGATTCTTCCAGATGGCAAAACAGATCGATCAGGGGATACCCCCAACTGCGGAAAAGTAGGCCCAGCACCCCTGGGTGTCAGGGAGGTGAGAAGCGACAATGTGAAATTTGCAGTTTATTGCTAAGTCCCACAGCCATGTAGCCTCACGGCAGAGAACCCGCGATCGAGCGCCCCACCTGGTGGTTCACATAATGCACGGCCGCCGAATTGTCCATCATGACCTGAACAAGGTAACCCCATAACTGCGTCTGAAATACTCTGCAAGGGAGTATGATAGCTCTCGGTTCCTTTACATTGATGTGGAGAGCCTTCTCCACCGCTGCCCACTTGCCCTGGGTACTGATGCTTATGCTGAGGTGTGCCCCCCAGCCAAGGTCCGAGGCATCCGTGATCAACGTTACGGAAGGGACCTCCATGCTGAATGGTACTCCCTCTAAGACTACTTGGGGGTTCTGCCACCAGCCTAACTGTAATAGGACTCTGCGTTTGACTGTCACTACTCCATCCATGGTGTGCCTGCTTGGGCGGAACACCGCTCGGAGCCACTCCTGAAACGATCTGAACCTGAGGTGGGCCAGTGGAACCACACAGGTGGATGCTGCCATGTGGCCCACGAATTGAAGACAATGTCTGACTGTAGTGGTCAGATTTTGCCTCAGATCTGAGATTATGTTTGATATGGCCTGGAATCTGGCCCTTGGGAGGAACGCCCTGGCTCGGGTGGAGTCCAAAACCGCCCCTACGAATTCTATCCGCTGGACCAGACACAACTGAGACTTCTGCTCGTTGATAAGCCCTAGCTGGCTGCACAATCTCTGGATCAATTGGACGCCAGACCGAACCTGTTCCCTGGATCGACCGTGAATTAGCCAGTCATCTAGGTAAGGGAAGATGTGGATACCTCTCCACTGTAGGTAAGCCGCAACAACTGCCACACACTTCGTAAACACTGTCGGAGCCAGAGTGAGTCCGAATGGAAGGGCTGTGAACTGTAGATGCTTGTGCCCTCTCATGAACCGCAGGAAATGTCTGTGCTGGGGCTTGATCGCTATGTGGAAGTACACATCCTGCAGGTCGAGGGCGGCGAACCAGTCTCCAGGATCCAAGGAGGGAATGACCTGCTTGAGTGTCACCATCCTGAACTTCAACTTCGCCAGGAACTTGTTTAGTCCGCGGAAGTCGAGAATGGGCCTTAGCTTCCTGCTTGACTTGGGGATTAGAAAGTAATGAGAATAAAATCCCCTTCCCTCCTGACCTCTCAGTACCTCCTCTATCGCACCTAAAGTGAGGAGCTTGCCTATTTCTAGGTCCAGACCTTGCTTGTGAGAGGTGTCCCTGAAGAGAGACTGGGGAGGGGGAGGGTGGTTAGGGGGCCTGGCACGGAACTGTAACGAATAGCCCTCGCGTATTGTTCTCAGGACCCACCAGTCCGTCGTGATAGAGGCCAAATGGATATGGAATGGGGACAATCTGTTTAGGAATGGAGGATCCTGGGGATGAATAGCTGGTTTGCCACCCCCGTGTGTCTCATCAAAAACACCTCGTCTGGTTGGCTGAGCGACAACAGTTGGAGCGGAATGACCTTCCCTGGGAAGCGTTAGGCCTGCTTCGAATGGTTCTGCCCGTCTCTGTCCCGCTATTGGGCCTGCTGGCAAATGGCTGTCTTGGCTGGGACGCGGCCTGAGGGAGCTGCTGTCTGAAAGAGCTCTGGGATGATGTTGGGGTGACCAACCCCAAAGAGCAGAGCATTGCGGTTGAGTGCTTTAGCC
This sequence comes from Podocnemis expansa, assembly GCA_007922195.1. NCBI lineage: Eukaryota > Metazoa > Chordata > Testudines > Podocnemididae > Podocnemis > Podocnemis expansa. The sequence continues at coordinate 5,690,685 of ML682020.1, read as the reverse complement.
CGTGGATTTTGGCATCCGTCTGGTCTGAAAACAGTCGTACCATCGAAAGGCAGATCCTGGATTGATTGTTGAACCCAGGGAGGTAAACCTGAGGCCTGCAACCATGCCGATCTACGAAGTGTGACAGCTGATGCAATGGATCTGCCTGCTACATCAGCGGCATCCCACGCCGCCTGTAATGCTGCTATTGCTACCGTCAGCCCCTCGTCCAGGATGGCGTTAAAATTGAGGCGGTGGTCTGAAGGAAGAAGCTCGGCAAAGTGTCTCAGAGACTCCCAGAGGTTGTAGTTGTACCTTCCTAGGAGAGCTTGATGGTTTTGCTACCTGAAGCTGCAATGTTGCTGATGAGTAGAGCTTCTTCCCAAATGCATCAAGGGTCTTTGCCTCCTTGCCCTTTGGGGTAGACGCTGGCTGGCTCTGTCGCTCCCTCTGGTTCACCGCGTCCACCACCAGATACGAGGGGGAAGTATGTACATATAGGAACTGGCAAGAAATGGCTGGTATGTAATACTTCCTCTCAGCGCCCTTAGAAGTAGGGGCCACTGAGGACGGCGTTTGCCAAATTGCTCTGAACACATGTAGGACTCCCTCATGGACAGGGAGTGCCTCTCTGGTAGACATCGTGGTCGAAAGCACATTAAAGAGTGCATCCGAAGACTCCTTTACTTCCTCCACCTCCAAGCCCAGATTGGAAGCTAGTCTGCAGAGGAGGTCCTGATATGCGTTGAAGTCATCTGGCGGTGAGGAGTGTATAACCTGTGACTCCTCATCTGATGACACTGAAGGAGAGTGTCGCGTTGTAGCAGGTGAAGGTCAGTACTCTGACCGTTCCCTCGTGTCCTCTGACACCGATCTCAGATCTCTCGTGGCATCTGCTTCTGGACCACCACGCAGCTGGGTCTCCTGTGACATCAACCAGGGAAGGCAAGGCTGCCAACGCTCTTGCTGCTTCGTACACCTCCAGTGTGGAGGGCGCTGGCGGTGAAGTTGATCCTGCTCTGCCTGGGGTCCAGGGAGAGCCTCTGTCATCCTGGCCAGAGCGCTCCCGACCCCACATGGGCTTCAGCTTGCACCGCTGGTGCGGCCGGTGCGGAATGGGCTACTTGAGCCAACGGACTTCCTAGTGCCGAGGGCTCTGTTGGACCCGCCGCTCCTCTTAGCACAGTAGGGCTAGGGTGAGAAGCGGAGCGCGGGGGATTAGCCGCTGGAGCAAGTGCAGACTCCATGAGGAGGGCTTTCAGATGAAAGTCCCTGTCCTTTATTGTCCTTGGCTTGAACACCTTACAAATCTTGCAGCATTGTGGACGATTCGCTTCTCCGAGGCACTTTAGACAGCGATCGTGGGGATCACTGACTGAGAAAGCCTTTCTGCAAGCGGTGCAAGGCTCGAACCCTGGGGAGCAGGACATAATCCCCAAATGGGGAAGTCCAAATCCACAGGAAAGACTGATTGTTTCTAGTGATCTTCACCAATGGCGGAAAGAAGAAAACTGATGCCTGCCAGACCAGCGGGGGTAGTTAACTGGGGCGCTATGTGCGCCACTCCAGGGGGCTCCCTCGCTGGTCCTGCAGGGCGGGCTGGGGGAAAAGTTTCCGGTGACTGAGCATGCTGGTGCATACAGACCCAAAGTGGTATGTATGTAAGCAGCTGCTCGAAGAAGTAGTTAATGTTGTGCCAATATTTAAAAAGGGTGAAGAGGATGACCCGGGTAATCATATGCCTCTCAGCAACAGCAGGACTCAGTTAACAAAGGGTAATCTTGAACTAATACAGTCAACATGGATTTATGGGAAACAGACCCCCATGTAACTGGATAGCCTTTTCTGGTGAAATTATAAATTTGGTTGAAAAAAGGCAATAATGTTGATGAGACTTCTGTAAGGTGTTTAACTTGGAACTGCATAACATTTCGATTAAAAACCAGAACGCTATAAAATTAATGTGGCACATATTAAGTGGATTAAAAGCTAGCTAGCAGATGGGTCTCAAAATGTAATTGTAAACAGGGAATCATCTACCAGTTGTCCATTAGTGGGCTATCACAGGGATCAGTTCTTGGCCTGATGCCATTTAACGTTATGGGAGAGTAGTAAATAAGGACGGACACACGTCACTGAAATACAGTGATCAGGGTTGCCTTGTAAGCTGGTGCAAGCAAACAGTATGTGTTTTAATGTGGATAAATGTAAACAGACACCTAGGAACAAAGAATAAAGACCACACTTACACAGTGGGGGAACTCTGTACTAGGAAGCAATGACTGAAGGAGTTGGGAGTCACCACAGATAACTGGTTGAACAAGAGCTCTTGCTGAGATGCTGTGGTTAGAAGAGCTAATGTATCCTTCAGTGAAGGAACAGAGGAATCTTGAGTAGAAGACGACAGTTGTTTGACCACTGGTAGAATAGTGTCCCCAGTTCTGGCGCCTGCATTCAGGAAGGATGTTGATTTATTGGCGAGGGCTCTGAGATGCCCATGAGAGTGATTACAGGATTGGAAAGCATGCCTTACAGTGATAGGCCCAAGGAGCTCAATCTATTTAGCTCGACACAAAATTTACAGGATGACTGCAAGTTCCTGCATGTAGAACAAACATGAGCTTCTCAATTTAGCAGAGGAAAGTATAATACGATCCAATGACTGGAAGCTGAAGGTAGGCAAATTCAGATGGGAAGTAAAACTTTTTTTTTAAACCATGTGTAATCAATCACTAGAACAATTTACTAAGGTTTGTGATTCTCCATCACTGGCAATGTTTTAATCAAAACTGGACATTCCTCTAAAAGATCTAATCTTGGAGTTATTTTGGGAAAGTTCTCTGATCTAGGTTACATAGGAGGTCAGACAAGATGATCACAATGGACCCTTTTAGCCTTAGAATCAATCAATTCAATGCAAATGACCAAGCCATCATACCAGAGACCCCAGATTGGGCATAAGCTTTTGATTTAAAGTATGAACCACCAGCCTTCAACCCTCAGTACAGGAGAAACCTGGTTGTGCTATCCAAGAATCTAATTCTCTTGAGGACCTTAACAGCAACTGTGCAGCCCCACACAAAGGAGTGAGAACTCTCCATGTGGCGAGAAGGCCACTATCCGTAATGCCTGTATGAGCAAGTGGCTAGAGAAAGCTATAAAGAAGTCAGGTTCTAAAAAATATTTATTAGTACTTCTCTGCTTTGCACTCTTCCTCTCCTGTCAGAGTCCACCTAAATCTCATCCCTTTCAGCCTCTTTTCTATTTCAGATTTAACCATGGGAGCAAAACTACCACCACTCAAGGAGTAAATGAAGAACACTGAGAAACCTGAGTGCTACAATTTCTTGTATCTGGAGAGCATTAAGATGCTGTATTTGTGAAACACTCATGTGGCTAATGGCAAAGGAGAATACAGAGTAGGGATTTCTGGATACTAACAATCTGCCACCTTTGATTAATCACTTCACCTCTGCACCTCATTTTCTTCCCCCACAGAAGAGGGAGAATATTCGTCAGCACCTCACAGGCATTGAGGGAAGGTGCAGCATGACCACAGCTGAAAGTCCATAAAGAGCTGTGAGCTGACAGTATGAAAGATGCTAGAGAAATGCTAAGTCTCACCATGCGGAGGGGCATGATCTTAACTACTACTTACATCTGGAAAGTGCTCCACAGGCTGGAAGTGGAGAGAAAGCAGGAATTTTTCACTTGCCCTTTCAGATCTATTCAGATGGAATTATGAAGATAATGCTTTGAGAAAATGTTTTGCATGCTAAATCTGCTGCTGGTGAATGAGAGCAACTGTAACCACATCTGCATCTTAAATTAGGTGGATGTTTGGGGGTTCCAGGTAAGCCGAGGAGGACTTACACTGTGAAAGAACTCTTATTCACTCAATTCATAAAAAGCTTAGTTTGGAGCCAGAAGCTAAGGCTGCCAGCCTGAATCCTGTTTCAGAGAGAGCCAAATTACTTTGGATAGCCTTCAGTTACACAGTGTATATTTGCCTGGCTGTACACTGTCAGAGGCAGGATTATTCAGCACCCACTGGAATACAGGGAATAGTTTTGACTGTGTTTTGTTTGGATATTTAATTATTTTCTTTACTATCTCATACAAGATTATTGTGTTTGCAAGTAGAATTTTTGTTCCCTCAAAACAGATTTGGAATCACAGCTCCTTTTATGGAAATCATCCAATTAGCTTTCTTCTTCCCGTTAATTCCTCTTGTCTGCCAACTCGAGAAGTCTCAAGAATGCTTGGTGACAGGAAGTTTTGCTTTCCAGATTAGTTACATACAAAGGGATGTGGAGAAGAAATATGCACTCTGCCAAGGGCTATTGGGGCAACCATATCACTTTCTCCATGCCTCATGCTGGCCTTCCAATAATGCTGCCTCCTCTTCGCTACAAGATGAGGGCTGTGCAGATAGAGGGAAGGCTAAAGAAGCTGCAAGTAATGCCCAAGAAGTGTCCACTGTTCACTCTGGTGCTTGCAGATTCTGACAGATGTACAGATCAAATAAAGAACAGCCAACTTTAAACTCACTTCAAATGAGGGTAAACAAATATTACTGCCCATTTTGACACAACTTTGATTTTTCCAGATGAAACATACTAGAGAAATGCACATACATCAGAAAACGTCCCATCTGAAAATGAGGTACGCAGCAAGCAAGATGAAAGTCCTGGAATGCACTGTAGCAGTCACCACACAGGATGTTGCTGAGTAGCAAGCTGACGCATTGTCGATTCACACCTTTCCTTGCCATCCAGTCCCTTGCCTGTAGAGGAACCCCTAGTTATGCTTGGGAGCTGTTTGTTACTGGCTGATTCTAGATTGTTGCTAATGTGTAGAATTTTCAAAAATCACAGAGGAATGGAAGTCCTGGGACTTTCAACAGGTTAGCCAAAGAGTAAAAGTTTCAAGAGTATTCACAAGGAAATGTTAAGAAGGGTGTCAGACAGAGGGTGTTAGCACAGGACCTTGGGTGGTGAAATGGATTCCTGCAGAACTTGGAATAATGCTCCACCTTTGTGCAAAGTTGCATAATCAGCTTAATTTTCAGAACCCTAAGGCAGTGACTATTTCCAGTTTTACAGGTGGAACAACCTCCATGAGGCCCAGCACTGAGTCAATTGGTGGACTTAGATGGTAATGATTCCAGGGTTTGGCCCTGTGCTGGCCACAAGACATCCATTAAACTTCCCCTCTCTTCCCGTTTAGCCTCGACAGTTCACTAACCTACCTGCGGAGGGGAAGAGGAGTTCACATTGTCTTTTGGTGGACTCAGGGAAGGAGTGTCTCCCAGAAAACTGCTAGCATTCTGAGGCTGACAGAGTTTCCTGAAAAACAGAATTTAAGGTGGTTTAGATCATGCACTTGACAGACAAAAAAGCATCAGGTGGGATTGAAGACTCCCCTTTGGGATGAGAGGATTATCTGAAAATTATTCAGTAAATTTGCACCAATGGTCAATTTAATGTTTGACAATTCCATATAAATTAAGCCTGGAGGCCTAGCAGCAAAAGCAGTTGCAAGCTCTAAAGGCTGGAGGAGGCCAGTACTCCAACTCCCAACAAATTCAGCAAGAAGCAGTAACTGGTTTGGCAAAAAGCCATCCTTATCTCAAGCAAAGTGGCTCTACTCCCCTTCGAGAGAAAATGGAAGAATCTCACAAGAATCAAACATCTAACTTGGATCAGTCAAATACTGAGGGCACCAAAATATTGAAGGCGGCTCCCTCTTTCCCATGATCTGTGTATTCATCAAAAGTAGAAGAACAGGCCTGTACAGTGTTTCCAAGGATTGTCAGTGCAGCAGTGAGGATCCCTGCCTGAGAAGTTGAATCAGGATTCTCCAATGGGGAGGGAACCTATTTTCTTTATGCTTACTTACCCTTCTCTCTCTTTCCCTCATGCCTAGCCCTAAATATTGCTACTGAAGAGATTCATTTACAGTCATGTCAGATCAAAAACAAAGTCAAATGACAAAGTGGATGGCCACAGTTTATTCTAGCCAGTGCTTACAGACTGCTGGAGGCCCTTTAATCATCGGCATTCATTTAGATACCCACTGCCTTTTCAACCATTTCAGTCCTGCAGGTTAAGGTCCTCTTACAAAGAGGGAAGCAAAGCAGAGACATTGTTACTGGGCTCCTGCTTTAAAGATCAGTTCAAATATTGAATGGAGCTGGTCTCTCCACATCAGGAGAGCCTTTTAGTCTGCAGAAGATGGGACGATTGTACCTTAAACAATGAACCATGGGGCAGGAAGGCAGATAACAAGGGGCATTTCTGACAGGTCTCATGCACACTTAAGTCTCTATAAGAAACATTCTAACATGCACCTTCGAGATGTCTGCCTCAAGTGCTGCACTTAATGCAGTGTCAAATAAAATGGCAACATCTTGTATCATAAGAGACAATGCCGCATGTCTGCTAAATCCATCCTCCTCCCACGTGTCAATCATTTTCTATGCAGTTCTGTAACTCATCTGAAACTTACTCAGGAACACTAAATTTACCTTACTTTTCCAGCATGATCTACAGCAATGGTTTTCAAACTTTTCTACTCAGGACCCAGTTGAAAATAAATCATTTATTTCTGTGACCCAACAACTACGTCTTTGAATTCCAGTCTTTTGGTGGCAGCAGCAGGGGGCGCTGGATCCTGACCTGTGGTTTGAAAAATCGCTGCTCTAAAGAACTGATATCTTAATCATTCTGGAAACAAATGTCTGCTACTGAATCAAACTGCATCTGTAAAGAAGTTAACTCAGAAAAGCATTGAAATGAAAAGGTTTTACTATAGCTGTGTACACTCCTTTAGCCACGTTAAGTAACCAAGATCTAAAGTTCCCCATAAAACTATTCAGTTGATAGTTTTACACTGAAGAGGTTTTTGAGAGGTTTGTTTTTCCCCATAAAATTGGGAAGACAGCTCCAGAGGAATCTGCCAAACTTCAGAGGAAGTTGCTCCTTTGCCCAGTCTGAAGTTTGATTACATTGAAGCTGCTAGCTAGCATGTTGACAGCCATATTCCCTTAAAGAAGAGATTTAAGCTAACTGAAGTGAAAATTTAAACTCAGCCACCATAACTCAATGGTGAACACTCACCTCAAGAAATATGCTGGACTAGACAGTTACCCGTACACATAGGAAAGGGACTAAAAGCAATGCATATAAATTAAATAACTAACTTTATACTTTCATGCTAACAAGTTCCAAAGGCGTAGCCGTGTTAGTCTAGTTCAGCAAGACAAGCAAGGAGTCCAGTGGCACTTTTAAAGACTAAAAATTTATATTGCATGAGCTTTCATAGGAGAAAAATCAAGCATTTGACAAAGTGGGCTATTCTCCTGCGAAAGCCCATGTGGAAATTTTTTTTCTTCTGTTTTTAAACACTCAGTTTCTCACTGACCAGCTTCAAGTACTACCTCTTCACCTCGTAAGCAAGTTAACAGAAGCAATTACAGAACACCCTTCTTTGCTGAACTAAAAGATGTTCAGAGGAATAAAGCCACTGAACCCAATGTAGAGACAGCTTTATTTGCTAAAACTCAGGCCAGGTCTACAGTTAAAATGTAAGCTGACACAGTTACATACTCGGGAGTGTGAAGAAATTCACACCTACGCACCTTAGCTTTGCCAACTTAACCCCTGGTACATATGCAGTTAGATCAACAAAAAGAGTTCCTCCATTCCACCCTTTGCTTGGGAAAAGTGGAATTCCTACGAGTGACAGACAAGCCCATTTCATTGCTACAGTCTGCATCTACACTAAGGCTTACAGCAGCATAGCTCCACTACCATAGTGATGAAGCTAAAGCATAGATGTGGTCTTTGAAGACTTGCCATAGCACAGTAGGAAGGCTGGAGAAAGGCAGCAATCCTGGAAAAAAGTGAATCAACCGCAACCTAACATTAATCTTGTCAGAAACAATCAATTTCAAATTTCTAAAGCTGGGTTATTATGGCAACCCCTGATCCATCCTATGTGTTTTTTAAGCACACAATCAGGGGAGCCAGAGTGCTGTCAAAGGGTATGTAAAAAACTGGACCGATCTAACCAGCCACCAAGGCTAATGTGGCAAAACTTATGTAAATCCTGCATCCACTGTTTGTGCCCTTTGAGAGTGCGTTTCTATCAGCTTCAACCCCACATGTTTTTCCATTTTGTAGTCTCATTACCTGAGTGGGTCTTTGTTTGTACAGTTGAATACATCCTTTCCAGGGTCTATTTTTAGATCTCTGCATAACTGAATGCCACAATTTGAAAAAAGCAGTAAACACTGCTCTACTAGGAAGAATCAACTTTTTTTTTTTAAAGCCATGCAGTCTGTGTGGATAGTTGTAATTTTCCATTTAACTATAATTCAGCATGAAGGATGTTTAAATTGGTTACAACACACCACTCTGACTTCTCCTAAGTATGCCAAAGAACATTGAGCATTACAGACTTTGTTGGTTTAAAAAAGTCTCATCATCACGCCAACTGTGCTTTCAAACCATGGAAACTGTTCAAACAAAAAGCTGTATTTTATATTAACCAAAATCACAACAGAAATAAATCTCAATAGAAGGCCAAAATAAAGTAAAAATAACCTAAGTCCCAAAAGAAGTCTCCACCTGCATAACAACAAAAACTAGGCTAAATACAGACTTTAAAAAGAACCATGTAGGAACCTGATGTGGGAATATGAACTCCCAGAACAGAGTAGAGCCCCACACAGGAGATCTGCAGGACTCACTGTAACTACAGGGTATGGCTGCAGAGTACAGGCGGTATGGAAGTCTCTTCTGGGAATGATCTGAGACAGAGGAAAACATTCAGTATCAGGGACCAACAGCTGGCAAAGTGGATTGCTTCTATCAGCCAGCTAACTGCCCTCCTCTGCCTACCCCTGGCCATAAACACGTTTCCATCCCTCCTGCTGCCAGACAGACGTTCCAGTTCAACAGGCTTTAATGAGACAAAAGCCAAAGGCCTGGAGAAACAGCTGGAAACAGACAAGCCGTCCTACCTCCCTCAACAAGAGGTGCTGTTAAGTAGGATTCTCCCCAGGCTGACTTCAGGGCAGTGAAGGTCACATAAATGGGCACATGGGTAAGAGGCACAGTCACACAGGTGGGGGAGAACTACATTGCTTTACTCTACTCTCCAACCACACAGGGCTTAATGCACTTGATTCTGAATTGCAGGTAATCCTGAGGTGACCCTAAGTTACTGGACACAATTTATAGCACAGCGCAGACACACATTTGACAGAACTGTGCTTGGGCGCAGTGTTAAATTGTGATAGATGGAATATTAAACACAACCAAAACTTGTGTACACACATCTGGCTCAAGGGGGTTAAAACAGAAGCTGCTGTAAAGAAATAGAGCCCCTAACGGGAGGGGAACATCCAGAAAAGAAGAGAAGAGAGCACAGGAACTCGGCAACATGCCTAGGGTAGCCAGGAGTCACCTCGCTGGATAGCCTATCCTGGGGAGAAGTGACAAATGGAGTCTGTACAAGAGAGGAAAACAATGAAAAAGTCACATGTAAGGGGAAAGTTTAAATGAAGAGTCAAATTAGATAGAGAACCACACCCTTGCTAGCTAAATTCTGGTACAGAGTTCTGAACCATCATTACTTTCCCATTTAAGAATGACTTTTTTCTTCCTTCCATATTTTGTGGTTTGCACTCTCATTTGTTAAGAATACAGTGACAAGCCACTTCTGAAATTCCTAGATTTATTAGAGATTGAATACAGTTTTGATTGAGTCAAGCATGTTCAGCCAAATTTAGCACTAGACTACATAGAGTCCTGGTTAGAATCAAATATTTGACACTATGGACCAGATCTTCGGCTTGATGTAGTTCTACTGAGTTCACTGAACTGTCTTGATTTACATCATCAGATTTGCCTCATTTCTTGTAGGTCCAAATCAGTAGACTAGTAAAAGATCCAGCTAACCAAAAAAAAAAAAGCGTGGCACAATTACCGAACGAGTATCCTCTTCAGTAACTGCTGATCTCCTTCAGAGTAGCCAGGCCAATCTTTCTGTACATCTTTGTACATGCAATCTTTCAAAGTACACGTGAAGTCCTTGGCACTCATATTGGCGACCTAGAAGAGAAAAAATTGTGAAAAACCACTAGGACTTGGATTTCACATTCTGTACAGGTTATTTTTAAAAAGACCCTTGGATGAAAAGCTGAAGCAGGTTTAGTGAATCAGTGATAGTCAAGGCATCAGTAATGACCATGATTAATGTTTGCTTCCAAGTTCTTTATTCAGCTGTGTCTTTTCTGCATACAGTGGCAAAGAATTCCTATTTGTTATCTGTATTACCAAAGCATCTAGGAGCCCTAGTAGATATTCATTTATTAGGTACATATCAAATTATCCTGAGATGCAAGTACGAACAATTAAAGAGACTACAAACAGTCATTCAACATGAACCCAATATAGTCTAGGGCTGCTTCAGCATGAACTAAGGGAAACATCTGGAAATAAATCCTGGTGGGAACAGACACACAGTTTATCAAAGCTGCCCAACACCAAGATGAAACCGTGTATCAGCTCATCTACAAACTTATGGTGACAGCTTTATTCACAGCTGCCTGAAGATAAGTTTCACACTGGTGCAGAGTATAATTAAAAAGAGAAAAGGATGCAATATTCCTGAGGGGAGGACACTTCAGGGTCCTCACAGTGTTTTTATGGCATACACCTGCAGCTGGAAAAACCTGCTTGGTTTTATGGAAGAAGTCATTGTCATGTTGACAGCTACTATGAGGAGAGACAGCAAAATCCTACCATTAAGAATGCGTACTCCAGAGCACAACAAAATAATCACCTCAGCCAGTCATCACATTCTGTAACTAACAAGGCACATGAGTGTAGGAAGCCCTTTGCATTTTGACGGCTCCTACCACAGAGATTTCCTATACACTGAGACACATTCAAGGCCTAATGGGGAACACCCAACTTGCGTTTCCCTACTGTAACTCATCTTTCAACACTTGGACTGAAATTTAAACTCTCAGCTGCAACTACCGTCTTATCTGAAAAATACAAGATTAATTCTTGGCTAGGGTCATATTTACAAATAGGCAAGAACAGGACTGGGGGCTCAGATTCCATGGGTTCTTACTCCCCTGCTCTACAACAGGCTGCACCTTACATTTGGAATGCTTTCTCAATTCATCAGTGGAGATACTTTTTATTGTTTGAGATTAAACATGTTTTCCGGGTCTTACCTTGTTCACTAGAAGCGCTTACATTATAGGTTGTCTTTACGGATTGTAAATCACCTTGACAACACACTGTATGAAATTTGCTACTAGATTATCATCACAACATGATAAATTGCCCCCATAAAAAACAGAAAGGGAAGCAGGAAATGTGACCTCTAACAGGAAACACTATGTACGATCTCATGTGCTCTTGTTTTGTTACCACAGAATATGGCTTAATATTTTTAAACCACTATTAATTTGCAAGCAAAAATTCTAGTTAAGGACTCAACACTGAGTTTTGCAGATGAGAGATAAAAAAAATCATACAGCTGTCAGTTTACACGACAATTTTTTTCTTTCAGTTTTGTCAATGTTCCAAAACCCCAAGTCAAGCAAAAAATGGATTAAAATGCATATTACATTTAAACCACTTGATAATGTCCAATATGAAAAAACGTAAATGCCAATTTCTTGCTTCAGAAACTCCCCGAAGCTATCTTTTATTAACTCCCATATAATTTTTTCCTGTTGCACCAACAGGGTGCCAGATACTGCATAGAGAGGCACTGCTCAGAAGGTCTTATTCTCAGAGAAAGTTCTCAAGATTTTTTTGATTGCTTCATCAGTCAGTCCTTAGAAATGCAGCAGCTCCTGGGACTTCACATTCCATCCCTCCAGTGGCATCCTTTGAGAAATCAGACTGTTCACTCACCACTAAGAGGCCTATGTAGATACTAGAGCATAATGAAACTGACACCTATACATACTTGGGTAAGAAGTGAACACAGCCTACATTCTGCAGCTTATCTGTGTTTGCTTGGGGATAGGGGTGCCACTGATGCTGAAAGGAGATATGTTTACAAGCGATAAACTTCCAGCCAAACCAGCATGACCCAATCACACTTATGGGCAGGCCCTGACACATAATACATGTCTGGTCATCATGGTGACCAGCTTTAGCAGCCAGTTGCCTAGCTCTGCTGCAGGAATGTAATGGAGGACCACTCTCTGACAACCAAAAGGAAAATAGCTAGTGCTTAGCTGTGAGCCAATTTTGTCCACCCCTGCTGATGGGGCTGTGACTACTCAATACAGTAGCAAACTGCTAGAGGTTTGTGACTACATCAGTAACAGATTACAACTGAGACTGTTTACTGAAGTTATGCAGCATTAAGGCTTTTGGGAAGCTAAAAATTCAGAATTATGCTGAAAATTGAGACTACAGTTTTAGTGGGTGAAAATCCAGACTGAGGACCAAAAATGGCAGCATTCTCATCATAATTTGAGAAATAATTTGCCATATTCCCTTGGACAAGCCACTTCACCTCTCTGCCTCAATTTTACATTCTACAGATTGGCGTTAATAATTGTAGTATCCGTATGACAGGGATGTTGGGAGGTTTAATTCATACTGGCAATGTGCTCTGGAAGTGTCAACATTATGAAGGCAGTAAGGATAACTGGTGTGAATAGCACTTTTAGCTAGCACAAACAGTTGGAATACTCAGGATGGTATTACTGAATTGATACAAGACAAGTTTTAACATCTGCCGTATGAGAACAAGACTAGCAAGAAACTGTATGATCTTTGAAGTTAAACAATTTAATACATTTCTTTAGAAGTAAAAGGCATGAGTTGAAAGAAGCTGAGTGACACGAAGTGATCATGCAATACATTTTCCTCTCTGTATGGAAAATACTGCACATGCCAATATGCTGACATTTATTGTTTTGTGTGTATTATGAATACCTATGAACCTAATTTACCACAGCTCATGGCAATTCAACTCATGTGTTACATATCTGCTGTACAAGCAAAGAGATGCCACAGTTCAATATTAAATATACTAGAATGCAATTTGAAAGTGTGCAAGTGACCAAAACATCTGCTCTTAAAACTGTCCTAATGCAGTGGTGGACTTATACAGATTGGTTACAAACCCCTGAAAGGCAAAATATAGAGGGGCTGTTAACGTATCTCTGGCAAAGCCAACACAACACTTCCAGCTATCCCTTAGTCAGTTGGTTCTTACTGGGCACAGCCATGGAAGGAAGTTTAATCTATGGCTCTCATTAAAGCTGCAATTTATCATGGATTTAAGTCAATCTGCCAACATTACAAGATTATATTTGTCTTTAGGAGTTAGGCAAACATCGAGGTCTGACACCAACCTGCTGCAGGAGGCTATCCAGCAAATCTTTGTCCTGCTGAGAAAGACCATCCTTCTGCAGTCGGAGAATGAGTTCAGGTTTCTTGTAAGGCTTTAGGGCCAGTAAATGAACAACCCTATCCTTGAAGGGTCTCTGAGAAATCACATTGTTATTTCTCTTTATTGCACTGGCGAGGTTGACTGGCGTTGGTCGCTTCCTAGAGGGAACAGCATCGGAGACGCCTGGTGCAGGCTTACGCACCTGAACCTTTTTGCCTAAAAAGAGATGAAAATTTAGTGAACTGCAGGAATCACTTTACAAAGTTTAGTGTTTATTAATGTGCCCACATCCAACAACAAGGTCTGATAGACAGCAGATGATTCAAATCCATATGCTCCCGTGCAATGCAATTCCAGGAGAAACATTCTGGGAAGCCTAAAATGGTTCAATCTAGGCTTATCAAAAGCAACTGGAAGGCCAAAACAGCAGCATTACACAAGGGGAACATTGCTGTAATTGGTTATAATTAACTGCATAGAACTTCAGTCCTCTGCTGTTCATTGTTACTTCCTTTGTCACAATTTGATACACCTCCACTTTGTCCAGCCAGACTTTCGCTGTGAAAAGGGAAGTTTCACAATTGCAACATAGAGCAGCGCTGCAACCCGGAGTGATGAGAGCAGAACTAGTCAACCCCGCTGCTGATCTTGGCTAAACTGTTCTCCAGCAGATGTTTCTGTTTTTAGAACAATAGGAACTTTATGGGTCTGATGCCACACACCCTCCCATGGATGGGTCTAACACCTGTCGGCTCATCTACTCATCTAGCATGCTGACTGTTTTAATGTGATCTTTCTACTAAGTCATAACTTTCAGCTTGTTAATGAGTATGTGTGCACACTTGAGAACCATAAAGCAATTTCCAGCATTCATTCCAAATCCTCCAGAACAACCTCCTCAATTCCATTTTGGGAGTTCTGTTATCCATTTCCTTTAGATGATAACCTCGAGGTTTACGTGGTAGCTGGAAAAATAATATATGATTTTTATTTTTTAAAAATTATTTATTTATTTATAAAAACAGGAAACCCCTTAGAAGTGACTCAAAAGCTAACTGCATCATTTTCTGGAAGATCAGTCAGCCCTCCTCAAGAAGCTGGAATGCTGCCATGTGGAAAACAAGGATTTTCTTAATAAAAAGCCACAATCTATTACTAATCATAAATGTGCCTCCATGACAGAGAACACAGTCTACAGAAGACAAAACAAAATAGCCAAATCTTCACTTCTTCCACAGTTTCACAGAAGCCATTTAAAAAATTAACAGCCATTTTAGTTCTAGCCAATAGAGTGAACAGATCTGGCATAAATGAATTCCAGCTATTTATTCCAGCAATTTTTGGAGATCTTATTTCAGCATGGCACTTTTCTCTGCTTAGGAAACAATGTTTTCAACTGAGTCATCTGAAGATGCTGGTGATTGTGGGCAATGTTTGTTTATTCTATTAAACTGTAGGTTGCATAATATTTTTAAGTCACCATTTCCTGGATTCCGATTACACATAAGCTTGATGCAAGTCAATGAGACTTTTCCATTGGTGGGGCTGAGCGAAGGCAAAAGGGGGAGAACAAAAAGTGCATACAAGTAATTAAACATCCAAAAGTTCAGAGGTCTACAGGATCTCATTTCAAGAACTAGGATAAGAAAGACCATAAAAACAGACGGACACGTCAGGTTTCTGGAGCTTGCTTGGTCTTTGCCAAGAATCAAACTTCTGACATAAGGTTTTTGTGGAATTTCCACACAGCTGGAACCAAGGTTAAACAAACCCTTTGTAACCTCCCTCAACAAGTAGGCTGTCTGAGGGTAAGGTTTACCCAGGCTGATCCATTCATCTCTAATTTTCACATAAGAAATTCTTTAACTTTTTTCATAGCATTAAGAGATTAAGCTGTCAGAAACTGCTACAGATACAGGTATACGTCCTCACCCCCTATGATCTCATGTAAACGATTTAAAAAAAAAAAAAAAACAACCCAAAAAAGAGAGTCTTCTATCCTCCCTCTTAAAGCACATAAAGTTAACATGGGACATACATGCTTGAAGATCCTGTAAACCAAGATACAATGCAAGCCTTGCAAAATGAGGCTGCTCTGAATACCTATCTAACACTAGGCAGGAGCTAATCCTTCTTCCTTCCCTTTCCTTGATATAAACATAACTACTGTGCTCCCAGTCACCTTTGCCCTGAACTTTTGGGCACTCAAGTCTCAGCTCACACAGTAACACCCTCCCTCACCCCAACACTTGCATGAATGTCATTTCATAAAGAGAAAGGGTCTAACAAGAATTCTAAGCTTTTCATCCTCTCTTTTCTGAGAAGCTGTTTGCTCATTATCCTGACGACTTTAACCATCTACTCTAGGGTTTTTTCAGATACAAAGAACTAAAAATTATACTCTAGAGTACAGGAAATCAATTAATTTCCTTCCTGATTACTATCTTACTTCTCAGCTTTGAGCACTTGGCTGAGAAAAACTAACTGGCCCATGAAAACTGAAGCTAGACCATCTACGTGAAAGTAAGCGCTCATGTTTTTGGCAGTGGATGGATCCCAACAGAAAGCACCACCCCAGTCCAACTTGCGGACTTCTGATATTGCATCTCTTCCTTCCCAACAAAAATTCTACCATCTTCCAGCTTGCAAGGCAGAACAGTTTCATCCATAACTGTAATTAGCATGCTTACCCTAATCTCTTTGTTGATTAACACCAGCTCAGCCCCCAGATGACATTTAATGGCTTTTCTTTAAGTGCAGATACACCCCAAGTCTGGAGGACAATGTGTGGTTCATTTTAGCGTACCTGGCCAGCACAGAAACACTTTTGTGAAGAGATTTGGTGCCAGGTAACAGAAACAGAGAAAAGTTCCAGAGTGGCAACCATGTTAGTCTACCACAGCAAAACAAATAAGGAATCCTGTGGCACTTTTAAAGACAAAAACTTTATTGCATAAGCTTTCATGGAAGAAAATTCCATTTCATCAGATGAAGCTTCAAGCACTTGATGAAGTGGGATTCTTCTCCTATGAAAGCTCATGTGATAAATAAATTTGCTAGTCTTCAGAAGTGCTACAGGACTCGTTGCCAGAAATGAAGAAAGACTCTCTCAACAACCAAACTGTACAAAACCAATCTTCAGCGGACAGCTAGGAACACAATGGTCACTGAATATCTCACCACTAACTCCGCTGTATTCAGCATCTTTACTCTAGAAAAGTTCCCAACCGCTACTAGATACTGCTTAGAAGAAAGATTTGTGAAGATGTCAGCTTTGGCCAGCAGAACACAGAGTCAAACCATGCCGTGAATAGCCATGACAAACTTTAACATATCCATTGTAAGTGCGAACCAGGTCCAGCTCCAACAACCAACTTGCTTTTTACCTACAAGCAAGGAGTCCTGTGGCACTTAAAAGGCAACTTTAGTTATCGCATGAACTTTTGTGGGAGAAAAGTCCCACTTCGTCAGCCATAGCTACCCATTTGGGACGTCTTACCTACATATCTCCCGCCAGGTTTAATAACAATAGCACTGCGGCTGCGAGTTTCCTCCTCAGCTTGCGCCATGCTCTGCCTTGCCTTCTGGTAGGAGTCATCTGTAGCGCACACCGTGATTTTATCCTGTATGCTTCCAAGACAGTCCAGATGGATATTACCACTGCTGTAAAAAAATGAGTGACAGAATTGGATATTTCTGGGATTGACAACATAGATTTTGCTGTGGGAGGGCACGAGAGGCATGGTGAAACCTGACAGCAGCTGGGCACATCATAGCCTTCTGGCAAGTGTCAGATCCTTAAGTAACAAGCCATATAATATTTTTCTGCATATGTGGAAAAAAATTCACCACTAGCAATCTGATCAGTTTATTATTTGAGATTCCTGCCAGCAAGATGTTACAGAAATAACTACACTCACATGGCTATGCTTCATCTAAGCAGCTCAGAGTCCTTTACAAATATGAATAAAGCCTAATAGCCCTGAAAGATGACACCTCCATTTTCCACTAGATGAAGTTGAGGATCACTGGTTCAAGTGGCCAGTCAAGATCACACAAGAAATCTGTGGCAGATCAAGACACAGATCCCCCAGCTCCAAGTCTAACCACAAGGCTATACTTCCTCCACCACAGATTTCTGCAAAATGGGTTCAAGAAAAACACCTGCTCCTCTCCAACAGCAATGGTGTAACATGCTGTTATAGATACAGCTGAGCCCTGCTAGAGTAAGAACATTTAATGCAATAGTCTCTGCTGCAAGCATCTCAAAATTAGTAGGTGCCTGAGCTTTCCAAGACACTGAAGAATTCAAAACCTTTTCCCGTCTTCTTCCCATCATCACTGGCAAAGGGTCAGGAAAGCCCATTTCGGGATCTTTCTAATGATAAGAAAGTTAGGAAACAACAGGCCTGGAAAAGGACAGCAGCCAAGACCTGTAGGCCCTCCTTCAAAGAGTGTCCAGGGTCTTACGGACCCAGTCACCCTTTGTTGTTTGTACTATAATAATGTAAAGGCTCGCTCGCTCTCTCTCTCTCTCTCTCTCTCTCTCTCTCTCTCTCTCACAGTGTACCCTCCCCAGTCTAGTCCTGCACTAAAGGCAGATCCCCCCAATCTACATTACAGAGTGGGGGAAAAGGAAAGGTAAGATGGGATAAAGGAAGCACATGCTGTTAATCATATCTCGGAGTAGTTGTGTTAATCTAGGTCAGCAAAACAAACACAGAGTCCTGTGGTACTTCTCAAGACTAAAATTTATTTATTGATGAGCTTTTGTTTGAGAAAAATCCCACTTCGTCAGAAGCTGAAGATGGGGAATTTACAGAACTAGCCTGTGTTAGCGCCACGTGGAGAAGGGGGCTTACTCTGGCCAGAAGCTTTTGCATACTACAGCAGCAATACAAACAGTCTTCAAGGCTGGGGTTTTCAAAAGCATGCAGCACTTCACTAATTCCATTTCTGCTGAGGTACAAGGATTTTTACCATTGACTTCAGTGGAAAGAGTCAGGTCAACCCCGGGCACTTTTGCAAACTTCAGAGGAATACAAACATAAATGAGCACCATCTATGCCTGGAGCAAGACAACGTATGGTTTGGGCAGTTTATCGACTGTAAAAAGGGTACTGTCTCTTCTGCAATGTAGAAAGGGCTATTACATTATGGCATCATCTTATTCTCCAAGGCTACTGACTCATGTCAGATATGAACAGGAATCATTGGCTTTGCCTTAAGATTTCCCTGCACCGCTATTGCTTCATGCCACAGAAGGTAGCGAAGTAGGACAATGCATGTGCACAGGCCACTAGTGGCTCCCAGCATTTTAGTCACCAAGTTTTCTGGACCTGCTCTAAGTGGGGATGGCTGATGCAGTGGTTAAAATATTGGTGGCCAATCTATGTTAGTGTCTCCATCATTGCTGCTATTAACAGTGCTGAAATTTTAAAGAAAAGCTAGACACAGAAGAGGCCCGTAAAACAGCCAAAAAACATGGACTGTGAAGAGGACAGAGGCATTCTTTGAATGCATCTTAAAAAAAAAAAAAAGAGTGGCTGAAACAGGTAATTGTTTTTCTGTTTATGTTCTTCTGCATGCGCAACACACTTGGTCCCACAAAGGGAAATCCTCCTTGGAAAAAGTAAACACATGCTTTAAAGGCACATTTACTTTTCACTTCTATTCCTCAAGTAAGTAAAAAACCCTTCACTTTTAGCAACAGGATTTTTAAGTTTTTGATGCACTACTCACCTGGACACATACTGCTGTATACAGTCAAAACTCCCCTGGGGGCTGTCCCTGCCAATATTTGAAACATAAAACGTGAAAGTTCGCACTTCAGCTGGGCCATCAGGCCAGGGGATTGTGATGTGCTGTTTGGGAAGAAAAACAAGTGTGGATCATTGGTAAAGTCTGTTCTATCACAAACACAAGGCATTTCGAAGGATACAGTGCTGTATTTCTACTTCACAGCATTTCAAGTTACTTTTGTGAATCACTGCACAGAAAACAAGAATAAAATCAAGCAAAAACAGCAGTAGTAGCTCCTCAGCCCAGTAGCTGACTCTCTCTTCCCTTCCCTAGCCCCACTCCAAGTCACTGTCTAGTTCAGGGGTCTCAAACATGTAGCCCCTAAAGCTATTTCCTGCAGCTCACAGTAACGCTATTGTTACTGATATTTGCAATATTACTGTATGAAAAGGTTTCAGTGGTGCGGCCCTCAGGCTAAAGTACTAGTCCTCATGCGGCCCTCGTGATGATTTGAGTTTGAAACCCCTGGTCTAGTTTATGTTCTCCAATTATACAGTACCAGAAAACAAAAGTCTGGCCTTGGTCACAGAATGATGAGATGAGTGAAAGATTTAAAAATGGCTACAAAATAAGAGATGACCATTATGAATTTTAACCAGCAAATCCAACCTAAGGCAGCAGGCTGGCTTTTAAAATTTTGGTTTACCACAGCAGGAAGGAATCCAAACCATTTAGGGATGGTTTCTGAAGAGGTATGTTTCCTGCAGATTTTATCTTGCTAGCAGGTTTACAGTAGGTCTGCAGAGTCTAGGCTTGCCTGCATAGCTCTGTCAGTTGGGGTGTGATTTTTGCCAACACAGCTATGCTGGTGAAAACCCAAGTGTAAACACAGCTACAAGGGCATGGATACTTTCATGACCAGGGAGCCAGCAGCAAGCTATACCATCGTATGCCATTTGGGTATGTGCACACTGGAGGCTCTGTTAAGTCAACTTAACGAGTCCACATAGAAAACTCCTGTCAACTGCCTGCATCCACACTGGCAAGTGCAAGGTCAATGGAGAAGTGAAACTTCTGGGAACTTGGGGAAGAGACAGGTGGCCACCTGGAGGCCAATTAAGTCAACTTAAGGGCTTTCCCCATCTACACTGGCTTAAACTTGATTGATTGATTGAAACTGACCGTAAGGTCAACTTAAGCAGTGGTGATATTAAGTCAACTTAAGGAAGTGCTATAAAGTGCAGTGTGGCCGCAGGAGTCTGTAAGTCTACCTAACCTTCCTTAAGTTGACCTAAGCCTCCAGTGTAGACATACCCTTTGATAACAGTGTGATGGCATCAACTGAGCTGGAAAAACCCTCCCAGTGTAAAGCTGATATTGTTCCATCAGAAAGAGCTTTGTAGCATAGACTAGTTTTTCATGATGGTTTTTGGAGGTAAGACAGGTTTACTCATCAAAAAGTAATGCACCAGTTCAAATTTAGATCAATGTGTAGATGAAACCATTTGAAAGATCTTTGCCAGACTGCAGGACGGGTAGTGGCTAGCACCTCTGCTTAACATGCAGAAGGTCCTGGGTTCAATTCCCAGGGGGTTGGACTCAATGATCTCATGAGGTCCCTTCCAGCCTGATTGATTGAAAACACTGAAACGGGCTGTTTCTGAGCTCATGAACCCCTCTCCTCTTCCTTCTACTTATTCCCCCCCCCGCCCCCCAATTTCCTGTAATTATCACTTGAGCTGCTCCACCTGCGTCAGCAACACAGGAACCTGTTGTGGACAAAGCTGGTTATAACCCCATGTCAGTTTGACTTCTCAGAGCAGGTCTAGACAACATGGTAGTAAGAATGCTGACAAACACTGTGCTCTTTCTACACTAATATCACAGAGGTTGCCACCACTGGAGGAACTGCTCTGGTCCTATGCCACAGGTGGGAGCATTTATGCATTTTTTAAAACAAGTGCAGTAGAGCTGTGAAGCTTCTAACATGCCCCTGCATGTTGAACAGTAGTTCCTTGAAATCCAGTTATCTATCCTGAGTTTTAACATAGCTTGCTGCACGCTCAAACTTTCCTCCTCCAGTTTTGGGTTCTGCCATTCCAGGCAATCAAAGATCATGAGTCAGCCTCCCAGATACCCAAAAATAAAAATTGGCTTAAAAAAATCATGATATTCAAAATTAATTTTGGATTCTTTTTATTTTCATTCTGGTTTAGGAGTTTAGAGTACATTTAGGTTACATTTTCAAGTTGCTTTGCAACCATAAGCTTTTTTTTTTCTTTTTTTTTTTTAATGAAATGACAGCTGATATTCTCATTTCATCAGGTGATTCAGGAGCTGAGGATTTAAAAAGGAAGGTATCAGATACTGTGACACTTACAAAAATTGTAAAAACAGGCTATGCTGGCTCTTGCAATACTCACTGCAGTTGCAAGAACAGAGGGCCTGATCTCAAATGACTCCCAAGGAACGCCCTCACTCAGAGTAGCATCTAGTGCTCTGAGAAGTGGAAGGCAGAGAGGTAGGAGCCACAGTGTAGAACAGAAGCTGAAACACAAAAGGCTCTCAGAAGAGAAGCCAGAGGAAAGCAAAAACAGGACAGGGTCAAAAGGAAAGACAAATGAATCTGTAGGAGGGCATGGGTGGTGATTATCAACCAATCAGTCACAAGGGGAGGGGAAAGAGTTTTCAACCAAAGACACTGAGAAACATTGCTCTAAGGCAGGCCCTAGGCAGTTGGTCCACCTGTATGCACTCAGGCTCATGACTTTTGTTAGTGTTTTAATTCAAACCAGAGTAGACTGACTTCTTTAACAATAATAATCTGGAACTCAACAGTGCAACACGAGCCACCAAGAACTGATCACCACCTTAGTGGATTATCATTTGCTAAATTCACATTTCAGGCTCCCACTGAAGCAAAACCCTGCTATTGTATGAATCAAGCAGTAAGGGTACGCTGCAGAGAGTCCTACAGATGACATGGGAATTGGCCTGAGTTGTACCACTGCTTGGATGCATTCAGTAACAGGTGTCTCCAAGCCAGAGCACCAGAATGGTTGGAAAAACTTTTGTCCCAGCCTGTCAGGGGAGGGCAGGCGGCCACCACCCCCCACGCCACCCAGTGGCCATGTACACGGCCGCCTCCTGACCCCTCCCCAATTTCATTTCTTCTGCCTTGCACGTTGGATCTGGAACGTCTGCCCTTTGCGAATGCAAGCAGTCTGTCCATCTATGAGCTTTTCGCCCGAGTGGGAGCACCTTTTCGTGGACATAGTTCCACCACAGGAATCCTCCACTCTCGGGCCAGAACATCAGAGATCGTCTACCAACATGCCAGGGTTTAAACCCTGCTCCGAGTGCAGCAAGGCCTTCCCTCGGGACAATCCCCATGGGAAGTGCCTGCAGTGCCTAGGCGAAGACCACTTGGTCTCCACATGCCCCCTTTGTATGTCCTTTAAACCTCGGACTATCAAGGACCAGGAACAAAGGCGCTGTGCCCTAGCCTTAGAATAGGCTCGGCACTCTTCACCCAAGGCTTCGGGTTCCTGCCCAGCGCTGAGACCTGGCTTGGCACCGGAGCCAGCCCAGCACCATGCTGTCGGTGGCCATCAAAGAACAAGCTTGGTACTGACCCTGGTAACTCGCCACCAACGCTGCACCTCGGCACTGCTTGAGGTCACTCCTGGCACCACAGCCCCGGCACCAACCACAGTCACCTCCAGCACCGCAGGCTTGTCATAGCCCGATACCAATGGTGCAGGGCCTGTCCTGTCAGGGCAGTCCTGTCTCTCCAATTAAGGGCTCACCACAGGCTCGTTTGGGGTTGCTCCTGATACAGACGACCCCGGAGGCAGTGGAGACCACTCGCGCACTCCTCCTGCTGCCCACACCACCCTCCCCGACACTGGTTAGTAGGGGCAAACCAGCTTTGACATCCAAGACCTGGATCCATCGCGGGCGGCACTGATCTCCCTTGCCCCAAAGCCCCCCACACCATAGAGCCATCCCCGTAGCAACATATCACCTTGCCGTCACCGGTACCACCTCAAGAATCGGGAGGTACTTCCCCCTGCTCGAGCCCGGGGGAAGGTCCATCGAAGGGCTCTAAGCGGCCCCGGCACCGGCACCCTTCCACTTCCGCCCTCAAGAATGGCCCCCCCGGGAAACCCCCTCCCCTCTGCGGTGGACTCCCGGTACCACTCTGTCTCCGGCACCTGGCTCATACACAGGCAACCTATTGGCACACTTTGATCTGTTGCACCGTGCCACAGCCCACTTAGGGATGGAGGTACAGCCCTCCGACCCCCCATCGGACACCCTTTTTGGGCCAGTCTTCTCCTCAGCAGAGCCGCTTACAGTCCCTCTCCACCCAAGCGTTTGGGACCTGACACCCTCCCAATGGCAGAATATGAGCTCTATTGCCCCGATCTCAGACATAGCTAGTCTCAAGTACAGGGTCCCCGAATCAGACTTTCCCTCCCTCGTTGAGCACCCAATCCCTCCTAAGGACGTGGTACAGATGGCACTCGGCCTGGATGAGCCCCCTAGCAAACCCCTCCCTGCTTTGAGGGAAGCTAGAAAATCGGATCTCTTGGGACGCAAGGTCTATTCCTCCTTGGCCTTCCAACTATGGGTCGCCAATAATCAGGCCCTAACCAGCAGGTATTTACTTGATGTGTGGGAATCGGTCACAAAATTTAGACATTTGCTTCCACAAGAGGCCAAAGAGGAGTATGGTGCATACCTGGAAGAGGGAAGAATAATTTCCCAAGATCTCCTCCCCTCAGCCCGGGACGTGGTAGACACAGCAGCCCCCACCACGGCCTCGGCTGTAACCATCTGCCGAGCTGCCTGGCTTAGGGAAGCTAGGGTGTCCCCTGCTGTGCAGCAGGTGGCACTTGATCTGCCCTTTGGGGGTGATGCTTTGTTCCCCCTCCAAGACCCTAACCGTAGTGGGTACTGCACAGGACCCAGGGGAGAGGTAAAATACCTTGGTCTCCTTCTATCGGGGTCCTACCCTCGTCATGCATAAACCATGTGGGGTAGAAAACCTCCTGGATGAGATCAGACAGGGACCCAGCCCCTTCCCACCGCCCCTCAATTCTATTCTGGGGGCCTCTTGGACCCCTTCCCCCTTCATTCCCCTGCAAGGAAGGGAGCCTATCCCAACTTACTGCCTACTGTGATTCCCATAACATCCGGGATATATGGCCATGGCCTCAGTTCATCATGAGAGAAGGTGACTGACACCCCTCTCCCTCAGTGAGGGAACAGAGAACTCGCTAGGGCTGTCACCACCCACCCACCCTGCGTTGATATTGCGAACAGGGTGAGTCAGTCTTTACTTGCCTCTCCGATCTTATAAGAGGTGCAGCCATGCAATGAACGGCCCCTCTTGGTTACCAAGACCCACCCAAACTACGATCCATTGCTCCCTTGGGGCTGTTATTGGAGGAAATGGAGCAGAAAAGCCCCCCCCCAGTACTTTTTGTCCAATGGTTCCTTCTGTCCTCGTAAATGTTAAGGGCAGCCTTTGTTAAAGCCAAAGGATGCATCGCATAGTGTCTCTAGCCACAACTACAGATACTCCTGGTATGCACGGACATGTGTGCCCATCCAGATGTGTGGAACCTCTTCCCCACCTGCCCGCCATCTGTCCTACATCAGGTAGGATCTCCTTCGCACCCAAGATGGGGAGGGATGCCTTGGGGATCTCCCCACCCCAATAAAACTAGTTGGCATGTGTGGTTAAGTTGGTCCTGATAGGCCCTCAGCCACCTCTACAGCATGGGAACCTGCCCTCTATCCCACCCATTAAGTGGGAGTATGATACTCGGTACACTCTACCGCATGCGGCTCAATGCCTGAAGAGAGGCTGGGCCAGAGCTGTTCACAATCACTATTTTGCTACCCCCCCCCCCGGAGTAGGGGGGAAAACAACCGATGGTAAACAACAGCTTCTCCAGCCTCTTTGGGACAGCTTCATATCTGATCGGGACATCCCTGAGTGGGAGTCCCTAGCTAGGGTCCACCCTACCAGGAAAGTGGGGTGATACCTTCCCTACTCTCTCTTCTCTCTCTCCACCCCTGAAGTATCAGCTTCTCTATGTCTGACTTGGACTTAACCAGGTCAGTAGGCCCATGGGGGGAGAGCCAAGGCTTCTTCCATGACCATGTGGACAGAGGTTAAGAAACTCACCTTTGGCCTCCCAAACTAACTGCTAACCCGTTGCCAGAACCCCCAGTGCGTGAGCGCCCTGGTACCATTGAGCCTTCTCTCTGGCACCATCATCACGGTCCCGAGGAGTCTCCCCTCGAGTCCAGAGGAGGGTGCCTCAGGGAGGTATAAATGGCCCCTTCCTAGGCTCTTGGCATCGGCACCATTTAGGTACTGGCCTCCTGAATGGTCTCTTCGAGACCGTGTTGGGCTCTTGCGGTGCCGCGGAGCTCTTAGCAGCACCAGCACCTCTGGCACTGGCCAGAACCTTAAACGCTGTGCCATCCTCTTACACGGGAGACCTCACAGCACATTTTGATCTTTTGCACTGTGTTGCTACCCATACGGGGATGGAAATTCAATCCCCTGAGGGGTCCACCAACACTATTTGGGCCGGTGATCTTGTCCAGCAATCCTGTCACAGTCTCACTCCACCCTAGTTTGGGACCACGTCATGACTGCAAACCCCGTGCTCTATTTCCCCGGTATCAGATACGGTGGGCCTAAAATATCAGGTCCCAGGGACAGTTTCCTTCCCTCATCCACCACCCAGTACTGTCTCTAGGCATGGTGGGGGAGGCGCAAGGCACAGGGCAAA
This sequence comes from Podocnemis expansa, assembly GCA_007922195.1. NCBI lineage: Eukaryota > Metazoa > Chordata > Testudines > Podocnemididae > Podocnemis > Podocnemis expansa. Next base: position 5,664,700 of record ML682020.1, on the reverse strand, counting down.
CCCCTGTAACCCCCTCCCCGCGTTGAGGGATGCGAGGGAGGTAGACCTTCTGGGGGCAGAAGGTATACTCCTCCTCCACCTTCCAGTTGCATTTGGCCAACAACCAAGCCTGGGTGGGCAGGTACATGATGGATGTGTGGGAATTAATGAATAAGTTTAGACACTTACTCTCACAGAAGGCTAGGGAAGATTACAAAGCCTTCCTGGAGGAAGGCAGAATAGCATCCCAAGACCTCCTTTTGGCTTGGGACACAATAAACACAGCCTCCCACAAAACGGCCTCTGCCGTGACCCTCCGCTGCACGGCATGGCTTAAGAAAGTGGGGATACCCCCCCCCCCCCAGCAGGTCATCTTCGACCGTCCCTTCGACGGGGAGACTCTTTTCCCAGCAGAGACTGAGGCCGTCATCGCCGGCACCCAAGACCCCCTGGGGGAGGTTAAGTCCTTGGCCTTCCTCCCTTCAGGGGCCCCTGAACATCCTCCCACCCAGCAGCTTCACGCCTGCCCTGATTTACCCTTTTTGGCCGAGTGGCTGAGTCATGGCATGCTAACCCCTGCAGCCAAGTTCCATTTGTGGACAGGAGAGTTTCTCCTGTCCCAGGCCCATACCCCCTCCCTGTGATGGAAGGACTCCTCCCTCCACCAGAGGTTGGAACCTCTCATTCTGGCTGTTGGATGTTGGTCTCTCCTTTAGACAGGGACCATGTACTATTCCTGGCCCCAACACACTTCCTCCTATTACCCGGAGTAATGGATGCAAAACATTCACTGAAAGTTCCTCTCCTCTTGGTGCCACCTGTGAATTCTCACTCAGGTTTTTCCCCTATTGGGGAGGGAAGCCCCCCCCCCACGCTCGACACTTCTCTGCTCAGCCCTGTGGGCACACAGGGCAAAAACCAAGGTGATCCCTATAAATCTTGAGAGGGGCAACATTATTCCCTGTCACAGAAGTAAGAGCCACTTCCTTGAGTATCCCCTGCTGTGACTTGGCTGAACATGCCCTGCACAGCCCATGTGGCTGGGCTGAGCAGGGAGGGAGCTCTAATTCTAGCTTTCCCAGATTCTCACAGCACACTTTGGGTGTTGCTGTGGCACAAATGTGCCACGGCACACTGGTTGGGAACCACTGCCTTAGATCCTCGAGCTCTCTCTCTCTCCCTCCCTCTCTTCGCGCCCCTGGAACTGGGATCCCCAGTTTCTGTCCATTATGAAGCTGGGGGTGACTCCATTAGGTATGCTGCTCTGTGGCCTTTGTGTGCATAGGTGCTGAAATATGGAAGGTAGTACCGAGACCACAGACCACAGGGAAGGGCATTCATTCCATGGCCCAATTCCTTCCTCTTGAAGCCTTCAGTAAACCGTGGATCATTAGGTCTCAGTTGCTAAATGCTCCCTTTAGATTGGCGTAATGCCATGAAGTGTCTAACAGCTCTCTTCCACAAGAACACTGGAAGGGTTTCGATGCTTTCGGTGAAGACACCTCAGCATCAGGTGACACCTTAGCAGTGGTGTGGCTTGCCCGGGATACGGCCAATTGAGCCATCCCTACAACTGTGCATAAGCACTCTTGTCTCTTTACGGCAATCTAAGCCAACCACATGGCATCGCATCCTAATCAGCAGTAGCCCCTGCCCCATTCTCCTGACGCCCCTTGTTCAGCCAGGCTAAGGAAAGAGACCATCCTTTCCCTCTTCCTTGCATCTCGCAACATTCGTCTACTAGCTGTGGATACCAGATAGCTCCAGGGTCCGCTACATTTTCCCATAACCTTCACACTTCAATCGATGCTAGCACCAGAGTACTGGGCTTTTCTACCTGAGCAGTTTCCTTAATACCAACTGATTAGACCCCTATGCTGAGGCGCTTCTTCGATCACAACCTCCAAAGGCATCTCCGTTTGAAGGCTCATACTAAGGTGACATCAGGTCTGGCTGCCCTTTGTGGGTCAATAGGCTTTCCAACGCAGTAGGACTTGTGTACTCTACTGGTCCTTGCCTGGAAGGTGGTTTTAGTAGCCATTTACCTTGGCTAGAAGGCTCTCAGTATTGAAGGTCTTTTCCTCAGAAACCCCATGTACAAGGTTCTTCTTAGGAGGCCTTCTATTCCCCACTGGGGTCAGATTCCCCGGCCCAGGCTCCTCTTCTCCAGGTCTCTGTTCCGAGGCCAACACCTGGGTTGCGGGAGGCTACCCTGTGTGGGAAAAGCAGTGCTGGAGGTGGCCAGGGCCAACTCCGCTCACTGTCCACGAGCACGGCTAGTAGTCACCTATTACTGAATGTATCTGAGCAGCACCTGAAGAACAACGGTGGGTTACTTACCAGTAACTGTCCTTTTTCAAGATGGGCTGCTCAGATTCATTCACAACCCTCCCTCTGTCCCCCCAACTTGGAGTTGGCGACTTTTAGGGATTGAGGAGGGGTTGGGCGGTGGCCACATACATAGCCACAGGGTAGCATGGGGGGCGGTGGCTGCCAGCTCTCTCTTAACAGACTTGGTCAGAAACTTTTTACCCTATCATGCGCTATGGCATGGATACACCTATTACTGAATGAATCCGAGCAGCCCACCTCAAAGAAGTACTGTTACTGGTAAGTAACCCACTGTTCTTTTTTCTATTCATGCTCAAAGGTCTGCATGGATTAGCACCTCCCAGAATAGAAATAGTTGATAATTAAGGTGGGTGCCAGCCAATGTTCCCTGTAAGCTGCATGGCCATGCAGCACCCCGCCGCTGCCCCGCGCAGGGGACACTGTCAGCCACGCACAGCTGGCACGCAGAGTCCCTACCCAGCAGGAAGGCACTGTCTTCCCGCTCGCTGAGAGTTCCTCTGGAGCTGTGAGTTTTAAAAACTCCCACCCAGAGAAGCTCTGAGCATGACCCTTCAGTGCTCCTCTGGCTGGATGAGCGATGGCTGTGCTGTGCCACTCCAGCGGCCAGGTAAGGGTGTGGAGGGTTGGGGGTCTGGCCAGCTAGGGGGTATGAGGGGCAGTTAGGGTGGGAGAAGGGAAATTGGGCTGGCTCCGGGTGGGGGCTGACTGGCAGAGCAGGGGATGGGATTGCGCCGGCTGGGGGGACAGACAGACGGAAGGGAGATCGAGAGCCAAGATCGGGCCCACGGGGGCGGACAGCCCACACAGCAAGCAATGCAAGTTGCTCAGTTGCCCCAGCGCCTTACAGGGAACATTGATGCCAGCACAAAGTGCTGTGAAAGGAATATCATTTGTAATCTTTTTTCACTTGTGCCATACACAATTTAAAGATGGACTGACTAGAAGGGCTTGTCTGCACAAAGTTAGTACACAGCTGGCCAGGGTGTGAATTGACAAGAGTATTATCTTGCCATGTTTTTCATATTTTCTGGATGTTTACAGCCCCTTTGTTTTGGCCTCCAAATACTGTCATAGCAGAATGCTCCAACAGCGTAAGAATACAATGATCAGTCAGTCTTACTATTGCTTTGGAAATAAATTTTGAAAAATTAGTGTCACATACTCTATTTATTCTTCCCCTGAGCAAACAATTTCTACTTTGGCAAACTCTGTCTGCTGCTAATTCCAAGAAATTGTTTTCCTCATCTTCCCAAGGAGCAGGTAAACATCCAATGTCACTTCACACGACCTGCAAATGCGAAATGTGATCAAGCTACCCAATACAGGAATTCAATACTTTAATGGAAATTCATTGGACCTGACTGGATAGAATTCCAGTGAACTGTGCCAGACCAAGGTAGAGCACCAACGCTTTCTCTTCAGAGTCAGTAAGGGGACTGAATGATGGGAACTTCTGAGCTGTCAAATAAGTGATGGGTGACTGAGGACTTTTAACCTGCTAGTTTTCACCTCTCTAAAATGGGAACAATTCTGGTCTCCAACAAGTGGGATGTGAGGATGTTTGAAGATTAAAATATTAAGAGCTCTTTATAAAATTCTTTCTACACACTATCTTCCCATTTATAGTACTTGTTACACCAACATGCACAGAAAAAGCAGCTATTTAGACAACATCTAACGTGCAGTTCCTGTCTCCTGCCAATGTGGACTTGTTCCTTACATTTTTTAGTGTTTTGTCCAATATTAAGATACAACCCAGATCAGAAATTGATGAGCTACCAGAAATGTGACACTTTAGTAGCAATGTTAGTTTAGTTAGAGCCAAGTACCAAACCCAGCAGTTTTGTAGAATTTCTGCAATAGTTACAAAGCCAGCATCCTCCAGGGACACAACAGAAAGTGAGGTGATAAAGGTACCAAATTAACATTTACGTTACAATTTGCTTATTTCAGTACTGAAAAGTAGGTTTAATGCAAATTGAGTTATCTAGGAATTATTTTTAGCTGAAGCACCAGGTCGTTCAGCTATCTAACCCATGTGATAAGTCTTCAGTAGAAACCTGATGTTGGTTTTCAAAGCACTGGTATTTAAAAATAGCTCATTTACAGATGTGACTTTTGTTCTCTATTACAAACACAAAACAAAACACTACACAGATGAATACAAGTTTCACTTAGTACACTACTGCCAATGCCAAGAAATGGAAGAAATGTTTCTAATTAAATTGTTATTCACACATTTTGATTTTTTTCTAAAAAGTGTGAAAATATTCAGAAAAAGCTGCACAGAAGTATCAAAAGAAAACCTCATATTTAAAAATTAATTCTAGCTAGTTTCTTCACTCTTTTTTCTCACCTTACCCACATCCCTCCCCTTTTCTACTCACCACCTGTATATGTCACCCAGCACTAACCCCCCTGCTTAGTACATCTTTATACTGAAATAGAAATGATCTTCAACAGCTCTTGTACTTCTTTACAATAGTGTACATGGCAAGAGCTCCAATGAAAATGTTAGGATATTGAAGCTTTTGAATTCTAACTTACAGTTTCCTCATGGGAAGTGTGAAAAGGGAGTATTTCATGAAATATTAACAATATAATAAAGCCTGATGAAAATTAAAAATGTAATACTGATTCAGCACCTCTTGAAGGAACTTCAGGACTGTACAGGGCAGCTTCTTTCAGCAACAGACCCAGCACTTTTGCATTCCTGCTTTAAGGCCAAGTAACACTGTAGCAATGACGACCTATGTATGTAACTGCAGACATTCTGAAATGGCCAAAAGTTCTAAAACCATTACATGGCAGAACACCGAGAAAGCAGTTAACTAAACCATGCCAGTTGGACAGTATACATCTCATAGGAGCAAGGGTCCCTGCGAAAGCCTTTAAGAAGCTTTTAGGACCCAAATGTAATCTATGTACCTGGACAACACTTTTGATCTCTCCAACTAACCCCTTAAAGAACTGTCAGTCAATCCCACTTCAGGCCAAAGACCCTGATAGTCTCCCTTTTGCTTTATAGTCCCAAGACAAAGAATCACTGCTGTGCCTCGCTATTAACCTGAACTTTTTGTGCCTAGTGACTGGTTTCCCAACCTTAATATTTTAATTACGCAATAATGATCTAGATGAAAGGTATTTCCAAGGGATGAATGGACAGCTGGGAGACAGTGGTCTGGGGCACTTATTGCAACCAATATATGCTAATGAAAGAATATGGACGCATGGCTTGTTTTAAAAATACATACCGAAGATTCAAATGGCATGGAAAGCACTTCTAGAGAATTAATGCAGAGGTAAGACAGATGCATTTATCTTAAAATGTTAACTCAACTTCTCATACCCCCATCCCACTTCCCCTGCCAAAAAAGTTTTTAAATACATAATCTGAAAGATTTTCCTCTCTGTAGGATGGAAGCATACAGGGGAAAAAATGCTTCAGCCTTTAAAAACATGTGCTGCTGGAAGCTAATTCTTTAAATTATATTCTCTCTTTGAAGTTTGTCCCAGATAAAGAACTTATGACCCTTAAAAGTTACGATACTAAAATCATCCCCATAGCAACATACATTCTGAGGTAACATACAAAGGCAGCAAACAGGGTGGATTAAGGAATAGTGGGGGGGGGAGGGGGAATTAGTTCAAAAAAAAAAAAAAATCACAGACCAAAGAGTATTAATGTGATCATTTGGATTTGAGGATTTGTTAATTACTGGTTTTAGGTCATTTAAAGACTAACAAATTTATCACATGAGGTTCTGTGGGAGAAAATCCCACTTAGGAAACTCAAGCAATAAATAAATGTTACTCTTTAAAAGTGCCACCAGACTCCTTGTTTGTTTTGCTGAACTAGACTAACATGGCTACCCGTTTGGAACCTGATTTTAGCTTAGTTGTTCAGCTTGCATTAGGAGATTTCACCAGAAAGTGTATAAAGCTCAATTGCTAGCTAATTCCTTAAAGCAAGACTCCATTCTGACATACATGAATGCCACCTTTACAAGCAGGTGGCTACAGGACTGCCAGCTTCTTGTCCTACCCTGCAAAAGTAATAAAAAGACAAAGAGCTCCTTCTCTTTGCCCCAGTGGAGCTGGTTCTCCCTCCCTTCAAAGCTCTACCTTTGGCCTTTACTTGGCAGTGCAATTAATCACACAGATGACAACAAAGCAATCAGAGGTCAGCTCTGCACAGCCAACAGCCTCTTTCCACTCACAACGCCTCAGTGCAGGTCTTAATGTTTCACTTGTTAAATGACCATGTCAGATGTAATCACAGTGCTGTGGGATGAAAAGAAATTCAGATGATAATTACAGATGACTGACAGCTCTTTCCATTAAAAACTATACTGTGAAGCTATAAATTAGTGACCAAAAAATTTCAATGAAGTACACACATTCTTTCCTTAATCTGTCCTAATTATCGATGTTGTTTCTAAATTATGTTTTATTCCAGTTAGGCCAAAACATGCACTGGTTTGCAGAATGCAGGCCCTTGTTTATGTTGGTAACAATGCAAAAACCTGAACATCGCTAAATAGTTGAAGGCAGGGGCTGTACTTTTAAGATGTTCACAAATTTCCTGCTGAGCTCCCCCTACGCCCATTAATCTAGATCCTTGGAAAAGGAAAACAAAGAGTTAGGAAAGAAAATGTCATCTCATTCTCATTTTTATAAGGCTTCACAGTGGAAAAAAAATCACATTTCAATCCTGAAAAGACAACCTGCAAATGGGGAAGTATGCCTGTCTTTTTGACTTTGTTGTAAAGGCAGAGCCCAGGGCACCGCTGATTAGTGCTGCCCAACGCAGCCCATCCTAACACCTTGTTTTCAGTTGCTTATACCCAACAAATATTTAAGCTCAAAGGTATGAACCCTCTGTACTGAGTATCTGCCTAACGTTGAATTTTTTTGGAAAATTACACTATATGTAAAAAAAGCCTACAAGCAGCACTCTCTCTGCATGCCTCAGGTACCCAAAAAAAAAAAAAAAAAAAAAAAAGGGGGTTGAGGGGGGGTTTATTTGAAACCTTACAAGAAGCATTTACCTTGTTCTCTGTTTTGTTAATGGGCTGGAGAGCTAGTGGGACTGCAAAATTGCAAGCCACTGAAACACAAGCACTTGTGCAGGGGAGAGATTACACCAATTTAACTCACACATTGGTCACACCTGGAAGATTTTCTTTGCAGGAGTAGAAGCATGAAACTCATGTGATAGCACACATTCTGCTCCCCCTCGCCATTTTTTTTTTGATGTGAGGTGGATTCTACAGCAAATTCCCAGGCCACAGAATCACAAGAGACAGGGAGTGAGTACAATCTGAAAGTAATTCTCATTCCTGCTGTAATCCCATGGGACGGAAAGAAGGTAAAACTTTGTTTCCAAGAAATAGGCCATGTGGTTTTGTTCTACTTCATTTTTAATACAGTGAAATTCTAGACACAAGATCCTTGTCTATCAGATGACCTCTTGCTTGGAACCTGCCCCAATTATCCCCAAACTGGAGTACAAATCTGTTCCACACCTACTAGGAACATAGTGACTGTCTCTCTGGAACAGATCACTGGCCACAGAATAGAGCATCCCAACAAGAGAGGCCAGTCCCACATACATCAAAGCAGTATCAGAAGCTTTCAGATAGCTATGTGATAGCACGTAACTCCCTGGGTGCAAGCTGACCCCCAATAAAGGTTGGCTTATGTTCTTAAGCATGAGGGTTTATATCCCTTCCATTTTTTAAAGTTTAAAACTACATATTCTTGTTACCAATACAAAGAATTTTTTGAAGCTGGATAAACTCTCAGACTGAAATCCTGTAGCAATGAGCCTTACAGGTTAATTCTATTGTATGGAAGTATTTATCAGTTTTAAAACGTGATTGTTCATTTCACTGAAGCTCCCCTGGCTCCTGTACTGAGAAATGAAAGAATAATTTATTGCATTATAGTATCTCTGGATTTTCAAGATGGTGTTGTCAAGATGGAATCCACTGCACATGCTCATGCATTTATTGCATTCAATAGCAATTATCTTCTGCTTCAGTGGGGGCTTTGCACACCCCCAGTGCTGGCACTTGGCTCAGGTGCAAGAGGGAGCAGTCACAGTCTTCCGTCAGTCCCCTGTAATTGAAACCCATAGCTGCTGAGGACTCTGAAAAGTGGAGATTCAGGGAGAGCTATGGAATCCACATGAATGACATCTCTACCAACCACAACCATGGAAGTGCAGGTAACCGCTCTTTCTTCAAATGCATGTCAGTGAGGACTCCACTCAAGGTATGACTGCTTGGTATGTGGGACTCCCCTAAGCAGAAAAGGCACCTACTGTGTTAGTCTTTCAGTGGAATTAGCCCACCACAGAACAGGCAGGTCTGGAAGCCCACAGGTTTTGAATCTGTCATGTTGAAAAGGCCTGCACTGGGACCTGGCTGAACAGCCAGGCCAGGCAGATTGAGAATCCAAAGAGTTCTGAATGTTCTTATGGGGTATTTAAAGAAATTTAACCAAGGTTTCATCTCATCACAAGTACTAAAAAGGAACTAAGGGAAGGTCGCAGCTTCCTCACTTTTTATCCTTTCACACAAGATGGCCAAGTGGCACAGGATGCATGCATGACCCTGACAGAGAGAGTCATCCAAAAAAGCCAGTCCCATATGTATGTGGTATATACAATTACAATGTGATCCAACCAACTGAAATCTGAGACTAGAGTTCCTGATTTGTTTTCTCCATGCTATTTTGTATATTTATAAAATGTGTTCTCTATCTCCTCCAAAGTAAATTGTATTGCATTTTTCAATTTTAATATGACATTTCCCATGCCATCAATTAACTCTTGCTGCCTATTTCCCTGTCCCATCTAAGTCAGCCATGCACATTTAACTGCCATGTAGACACATCCACTATGGGAACCTACAGAGCCATTTGGAGCAGAACTGTCCTTTAAAAAGAAATAATTTAAACAAAACCAAGAAAGGTACACAGTATTAAGGGGACTCCTCAAGTCATAGCTCTCTTTCTTGTGCATAAGCATGTCAACACATGATAATTAAGATGACTCAGTTCTGAGACTCATGCAATATTTCTATACAAAGGAGTGTGTCAAGGATGGAGCAGCAGAACTGACGAGAAGAAATTATTCTAGTTAAGAGCCCCACAGTTAAAAATAACACCTTGGTGTTTAAAGATCTAGAAGTGGCAGCTTTAAAATGAATCTAAATGTTGAGTTACTTTTAGCTAAGACCATGGAAATGAAGATCCTCCATTGTCAGTAACTAAATGAGAACTGCTTTCAGAAACATCTGACAAAATCAGCCATGAGAACAGAAGTTATACAGGAATCAAGACTTCTGAATAGAACAGGGCTCTCAAACATGCAGTCTGCGAGCAGCCCCTAAAGCTATTTCCTGTGGCCCGCAATGACATGATCGTTACCAATATTTGCAATATCATTGCATGGAAAGGTTTCAGTGGTGTGGCTCTAGGGCTAACGTACTAATCCTTATGCAGCCCTCATGGTGATTTGAGTTTGAGACCCCTGGAATAGAATAATTTTGTGGCCTACTCAACACAGAAGCTGCGCAGTTGCTGGGACTATACATGTTGAGCCAAATTTTGCAGTGCAACAACACCACTGCATTCTACTGGCCTTGCCATTTTTGTTCTGATCACATCACAAAAAGTAACATCAGAACTGCCAGGTTGGGTGAGGCATTTCCCTAGGGCACAGGTAAGGCTTCCATGAATTGCTATACTTATCACTTGTACATTTGTTTTCCTCATTCATCTTGGCAGCAAGGCATTTTTAATGAGCCTCACCACAGCTATCGACAGTGATAAGCAATGGTGGGGAATTGTAAGGAAAAGCCATCTGTTATTACTTGGACAACACTGTGTGCGCACACCAAGGCTTTCAAAAAAATTCACAACCCATTACGGGAGAATTTGATACAGGTATAGGAAGAGCCACACCAGATTAGACAGGTCCATCAAGCCCAACATCCAATCTTCTGACAGCATCCAGTGTCTGATGCTTCAGAGAGAATGAACAGAGAAATTTCAAGTTATCCATCCCCTGTTGTCCAGTCCCAGCTTCTGGCAGCTGAAGGCTTAAGGACACCTGGAACATGGGGCTGCATCCCTAACCTTTCTGGCTAATTGTCATTGACGGACCTATTCTCCATGAACTTAACTAATTCTTTTTTGAACCCAGGACAGATACCTCACACTAGTTATCTGTTCAAAGCAGTAGGTATTTTTACACTCATGGGTCAGCTTCCCAGCCAGAAACACAACAAACTTACCCCTTGGCTTCCTTGAAACTGGATAGTTGGTCTCAATCCAATGGAGTCCTGCAAAACAAGGAAAAACATTTTAAATCATAATATGCACTACCAAAAATGTTCAATTAATTCAATTTTCATTAACAAAGAATACTACAGTATTACATATCTTCTGAAAGAAAAGGTACCTACAAGTAACAAGAGTATTCCAGTTGGCTTTTTAAGTTGTCAGTGTAAAAGGGATTTGTCTCTAGAACAGTACAAAACACCATCCCGAATCATCCACTGGCCTATGCCACCATTTGTGACCAACACATCATGGTAACACTTTACATTTATGAATGGTTCCTCACCCATGCTTCAGAGGAAGGCAAAAATCCTATAGTGCTCCTGGGCACATACTGAGTTTCTTCCTCACTACTGTAATCATTAACTTACACCTTGAAACAGTATCTGAGGCACATAAAAGGTACATTAGTTGAGCACTTGCAACTATTACGTAGTTTGAAATTCTACGTTCTCTGTACAGGCTTAAGGAAAATATCTGTTACAGCATTCACATCTACAGCTTTAGGTAAATTATCATTCCATTCAACTCTTCAAGATATCCGTCAGGTTCCTGTTACCAATATCTTAGGACCAGCTGGTGATTCCTTCTGATTGCTCACTTACAGAAACATGTTACACATTTGCCCTATGACACTAACTTCTTGTCATTTCAGGAAGCTGCACTATTGTTTCTTAAGTCACAACCCTATAAAAAGTTCCTTAAAACAGACCAATTGACTTCAATCATTTAGTTTTAGAGAGATTGTGGACATGCTGCAATCATGTCAAACAAACCAAACCCACAAAATATAGGGTTCATGTTCATTGATAGCCAACATTTGACAGCGCTGGAGGCTAAAGAAAAGTCAGCTTGAAGCCATTAGTTAAAAACTATACAAAGACTGAAAAATAATTAACATGTCTAACTATCAACTGGTCTGGAAAGCTTACACAATCTGTGCAGGTTCTTTTCACTTCCCAGAATATTTATACTAATAGATGGGCAATCGTGCTCTACTGCCAGGGCAGAAAACATATCTAATTAGCTAACACATTTGGTACGGTGATTTAGTTCAGTGTCAACCTTTCCAAATAATGAAAATAAGTATGTGCAAACACCTTGGCCACAGTCATTTAAAAGGAATGGGTTCCATTACCATAGGGTGGCTTTCATGGGTAAAACTGTAAGGAAAATGTAAAACCACACAGAAATCTCTGAACTGCTTTAGTTCCTCTGATGTTACGGAGTGCCTGCAATAGAATCGTTTCTTTCATGTACCTGGGACATCCTGACATTCCAGAAGACTTCTGACTCATCACCACAGAAAAATGTATGAGTAAAAGGGTGTGCCTAACACTGAAAGAGTTAATGCTGCTTAGACTCTGATGCCACTTCTCTATTGAATAAGGGGCCTTTCCAACTGACAAATGTATCTAACAAAGAAAATTTAAGATATAGGAAAAGTTTTTTCTAAATGACAAATTTACAGCTGAGATGAAACCCACTGGATGTTTCATTGCACATCCATTATGATTCACGTGACTGACATCAGGTCCAACAAGCTAACCAAGTCAGGTCCCCACTCTCATTAGAGTAATACTATGGAGAGTGTTCACTTTCTGTATACTCTGCAGAAATGAAATCACCTTCATAGCGAAATGATAAACAACACCTCATGCTCTTCATACAGGGGTCACTAAGTTCTTGAAGTGCTATCACCCTGTTCACAGGGAAACTGGCCAGCCTTTGTTCACGGTGTCAGCATGTGCACTACAGTCTATATTCTTAAATCCATATGAATATAATTGAGAAGACACTGAATCTGAAGACATTTTAAAGAACAGCCTTGCAAAGAAACACTGCATTTTTGTATCTAATTATTTTAAAAGCATCTGCAAGTAAATCTGGAAAATTATTTAACTGGAATAAATGGCAATCATGTGAAGTTCAGAACACTGTATGCAAATCATGACAAATTATTAATCACAGAACTTATTCTATAAATATGCCTATTCAACAAGCAGCATTAACTTTCAAACCGCTGCATATGTAAAGATGATTTATCAAAGATTCCAGGGTAAGGAGTCACATGAATTAGGTGACAAAATCTTAGTTTTATTTTACACTGTACTTCCCCCACCCTAAAAAATTTAAACTATTCTTCTTCCCCTCCTACAACCAGAGTCTTTCCATACAGTGGCCAGGATCTTTCCTATGCCCTTCTTTTTTTCCTGGAAGAAGAGTAGCTTTCTGTCCAACATTTTGATAGATCTCTAGCTAATACAACCACGTTAGCACTGAGATTACATCTGAACTAAAAGTGCTCAGTTTTGTTCTGCCATATCTGATTATTCAGTTTTGCTCTAACATATCTAGCTGGGATGATTTAGTCGGGGTTCGTTCCGCCTTGAAAAGTGGGTTCGACTAGATGACCTCCCAAGAACCCCTCTTATCTCATGTTCTATTATCTGATTCCCATATGTTCAGTTTAGTGAATTCTGAGGATGCCTTTCCTATACTTAATGTTGCTTTCTTCTTAAGGTCTCCATTGGTTAGCATGATGCTGCTCAGAGTCAATTTTTTCTACTTTCCTGTTGTTTTTGCCTTCTACTATGAGGTGCTGCTGCGCCACATCTGCGTTTTGTTTTGGTGTAACTACTTCTGAGCTCTGCCTGGCATACTGTTTTTCCAGATTCCTTGGAAGCTTTAAGGCAGGGGTTCCCAACCTTTTCAAGGCTGGGGACCCCCTTTGCAGGTGGAAGGGAGTCCACAGCCCCCTGGGCGAAGGAGGCGCCACCCCATGTGGCAAATGTGGCCCGCATGGTGGCAGAATGTGGCCCGCTGCTCCCCCTCCCCTGGGCTGGGAGCTACTGTGTCCATGGCTCCCTTCCCCCTCCCCTGGCAGCCACGGCTATGGCCCCTTCCCCTAGTCCGGGAGCTGCCGCAGCTGTGGCCCCCTGCCCTTGCCTGGGGAGCCAGAGCTGCTGCGGCTGTGGCCCCCCTCCCTGCTGGTTCCCCTCCACACCCCCATCCCTTCCACTGGAGCTGGGGCACCCAGTCACCCCCCCCAGGCTACTCTGAGCATGTGCAGGGCAGGAGTTTTAAAAACTCCCAGCCTGGGGGAAGCTCCCTGCTGGCCCGCTGGAAGCCTGGGTCTCCATAGAAACCGGAGACCCTGGCGCTTCCAGCCCCAGCTCCTTGCCTGTCCACAGACCCCAGGCTGGGAACCACTGCTTTAAGGCATTGATGTTCAGTAGCACATCATCATGGCAAAGTCCAAGTCTTCTAGGCATTTGCGATCTACTTGTGTTGCTAACAGTCTTCATCTTCAGTTTATGGGATTGCTAAACCCCAGCAGGCACAGAGTAGTGTTGTTTGTTCTGGTTCATTGTTGTTTCAGATGCCTTTAAACAGGACTATATGCAATGATAAATGGATTGAAAGGTTATCAAGGTTTCACTCCTTCCACAAACTTTATTTGCTACTTCCTACAGCAATAGCCCTTGATCAAGATGACAAGATGTCTCTAAGCCACATCCTGTATTACAGTAACTGCAAGAAGGCTATTTTGTTCTCCCTCTAGCAAAATCACCATTAGCCAGAGCTGGCTATAGTTCTTTCCATACCAACATCTTTTCCTGAAAGTGAAGGTTAAGAAGTCGGACACTGAACAGCTTGTATGTGGTGCCTTGCATCTTACCAGTTTCCAAAGGGGCAGCTGTGTTAGTCTAGTCGGGGGGGGGAAGGAAACCAAGGAGTTGTGTGGCACAAAGACTAACAGATTTATTTTTCGCATGAGCTTTCGTGGGAGAAAATCCCACTTCGTCAGATGCTGGGGAATGGAGGGGAGATATGTTCAGCAGGGGAAAGGAGCATGCCACTGGAAGAGGGGCATTTTTCAAATTTAGTAATCAAGATTTGAGTACCAGCACCTTTATTTTAAAAAAGAACGAGTAGGTGAGCTGGTCCCCAAAGATTTAAACACTAGCACAGATGGATTTCTCATACTCTTCATGATCTGAGCTCAGGAGCACTTTGCCTCAAGGGTAATCTTATTTTTGAACATGACATGCAAGAAGCCCTACTAATGCACTTAACCAGAATGAAAAATAAGATATATTTTCCTTAATTCATCCATTACACCCAGGAAATATGATCCTCCTCATTGGAAACAGACTCATAGCTGTCATCTCCCTCCCAGATCCCCACAGTTAAAACAAGTTATCAGCAAACAGCAGACTCAGTGTGAGGCTGTACTCTGAAAAGGTATATAGAATTTTTAAAGAGTCCCAATTCTCTCTCACACACTCACTATTCACTATTATGAATAACCTACAGCTCGAACTACAAATTTGATGCCTGAGCAAATACATTTGAGAACCACTGCTCAACAGCAACTCAGACCACTGGAGAACAAAGAGTAGGGTAAAACAACAGAAATTATGCCCCTTTGGCTGGGACATTATATCAGTAGGGATTGGGGTGTACCAGACCATTCTAGATGGCTCCACAAAGGCTTCATTAACTGAGAGCCCTATTCTAGAGCCAGACAACTGAAAAGTATTAAAAATCTTGCATTAAGGACCCTGAACCTTGTCAAGAGGAATCTTCCATTTCCTACACTTCCGCAAAGGAGTTTCTGCAACTGATTATAGTTGATGGGAGGGAAGGAGACCTCACCAGGCAATGAAAACTCCAATCATGTTGGATCTAGTGGGACTGTCAGATCCAGTGTGTATTTCTCAGTAGGATCCAGGGATAACCTCACTTGTCCCCTCAAAGAAGGAAGACTACTTAGCAAACTGGACTGACTCTGCACAATAGCACTGGTCCTGTGGACCTTCCATATGGTCAATAAGTTGGGCTGAATGCAGGCTGCATATGTTCCCAAGTTCTGAGGCAGTTCTGAGGCAGGTGACAGAGCAGAGGATGGCCCCAAGCTGGTCCAGGTCTTATGATGGGAAGATGCTTCTTGCAAGGGGAAGGGCATGATGGTCCATTAAGCAATTCAAAATCTCCTTGTGGGGGAGAAACCCAATTCCAAATCGAATGCAGCTACCAATGGTGTCACTGGAGGGAATTCATAGCCTGCAGAAGGACTGGGAGACCAACTCCACCCAAAGGATGCCTGCCCTGATGGAGTCATAACACCTCTCAACAGGGACGGATCCAAAGAATTAGGAGTCTCCAGGTCTGGGAGAATGAAGATGTCCTCAGGAGGAGTGTACGTTTCTACTCTTCCCAACAAAAGAAGAGTCCTTTCTGCCTGAACCACAGTAGAGGGAGTCTGTGCCACAGCTGTTAAAGACAAAACCAGAACTGTGGATAACTGACGCTCCCAGTCTTAGTTTGTGTCAGTGGATCCCAAGGTTTGTACTAGGTACCAGAGGCATGGGTACCATTAAATTGTGACCCAGTGGTGCCAGTGAAACCCAAGAGCTGTGGGCTGTCTTTTGACTCTGATATTCAGGATATCCTAAATTCTCCTGGGCTGAGTTAGAGCACGGGTTAGGCAAGACTGGATCAAACATCTTTGAAGTAAATTTGGAGGAAGACATAGCCTCAAGCTTATGAGAATGGTCCCCGCTCTCCTAACAAGACTCCATCAAAGGTAGACTCCACTCACATTTCAGACCTTGGCAGAAGGCTCGTTCTTTGAGTCAAGCAAATGTACGAGGGCTGCCATAGCCTTGGGCCAACTAATGTCTTCTTATGGCCTTTTCCACGAGGTGATTCCTGTGATAGAAGCTCCCGTCTTTACCAGAAAGAGCTAGGGAACAAACTAAACTAAACCAAACCCCATTTTTGAAGCATATGACAAAGTGGGATTTCCTCCCACAAAAGCTCATGCAATAAACATATTTGTTAGTCTAAGTGCCACAGGACTCCTGGTTTGTTTGTTTTACTGAACTAGACTAACACAGCTGCCCCTTTGGATCCAGGGAACAAATTAACCCTTAGTACTAGAGAGAAGGTGGAAAAGGGTACCTAAAGATTCAAAAAACAGAAGGTAAGTAAATCAATTTTTATTTGTTTAAATCCCGTGTCTTAGGTCCCTACTGGATGACTTACTCAACACAAGGAAACCCCTGTGCCACGCTAAAATTCTGAATAGAGTAGTTTTGATTATCTGCTATTTATTGGTTTATTTTGAACACCCAGTCTTTCTACAGAATAAAAATACATGCAGCAGAAACTAGAGCAAACACACCAGTCTAGTTGCCAAGGAATCACAAGCAAGCCACCTGTCGGAGTCCCAAAGTTCATTAAGAGACCTAGTAGCACAGCATACAAATCCCAAGGAACATACCCAGAAATATCAAGTAGCAGAGGAAGAAACCTCAAGTTCACCAGTCGTCAGTTAATTAAGTTACAGTCCATCACTCTCAAAAGGGCATAGACCAGGAGTCTCAAACTTAAATCACCTTGAGGGCTGCATGAGGATATTGGCCTGAGGGCTGCACCACTGAAACCTTTTCATATAATGATGCGGAAGTACAGTAAAAAATGAAAAGTAATATAGTATGCTAATAAAAGTCAATTTATTAACTTTTTGAAACTGTAATATGAAGTCTGTGCTAATTTTGAGTCTTTCCAAAGCCAAAATACACGTTTCCTTTTAGAATTGCTTCCATTCAAGATGGCAAAATTGTCAAAAAGACAAAGAATGAACAAACACACTTAAAATTTTACATTATAAATCAATGGTTCCCAATCTTTTTTGGTTTGAGGGCAAAAAATATACTTTTTCAAACCCTGAAGGACCACCAGTTAATTTAATTAAAATTTAATTTATTGAATTCAAATCGATGTTAATGAAATAAATTAATTGAAGTTTGATTTATTAAAATTGGATTAAATTTAATTTCAATTAAATTTGTATAAAAGTTTTAGTTTTTTAAATAAAATTAAATTGTTTTAGAAGATTTTTGGGTTTTTTGTTTTGAAAAGAGGGGGCTGCATGTATCCCCAAGCCAGAAGAGGAGGAGAGCAGCCACATCCCAGGAGAGCCTGCAGACAGGTTGGCCAGAGCCCATCCACAGGACCGTAAATAACCAGTCCCCTGCCTGGCCCTGAGGGCAGCACTAGGACCAGTGGTGGGGGAAGCACCCTCCCCCTCCTTGCTAAAATTTGGCCACACTGGGGTTGGCGGAGGAGGAAACACCCCTTGTCCACCTGAATTTAGCTATGCTGGGGTCAGCAAAGGGGGAAACACATCCTGCCCACTCAAATTGGGCTGCGGTGGGGCTGGCATAGGGGAAAATACTCCCCACCCACCCGAATTTACCCACTCTGCATTTGGCAGAAGGGGAAACAACCCCCATCCACCTGCCCGCTTGAATTTGGCTGAGTGGGGCTGGTAGAGGAGAAAACATCCCCTGCCTGCCAGAATTTAGCAGCACTGGGGCGGGCAGAAGAAAAAACACTACCCCACCCTCCTGGGGGAACACCCCCTGCCTGTGCTGGGACCGGCAGCAGGGAAAACCCTGGGGGCCGTGCTGTGGCTAGTGGTGTGGCTTTTTGGTGCTCCCCCAGAATGGAGCCCCCTGTGAACCCTCCCCACAGGCTTAGGCCACCCTCCTTTAAGCCCCCCCACCCCCACTTGAGCCTTCTCTGGCCAGCTCAGCCTGCTTCAGCTGCTGCATGTGAATAGGGCAGCTCCTAGGCAGCAGTTCAGCTCCTCGCTGTCAGTGGCTGATAACTCAGGGGGAGGTGAGGCTGCTTGCTCTCCCTCTGCAGAAAACTCCAAGGTTGAAAAGGTGGGAGCCCCAGGATTCTGGGGGTTACCAGGGGCCACAGGAGGCAGCTCTGCAAGCCACATGTTCGACACCCCTAGCATATACTGAATAGAGACAAAAGAAGTCTATGTCAAGACATTCCAAAGCCTGCATGTATAGAAGCACCATCCATCCAGAAACAGAACAGGTAAAGCCAAAATAATTATCTGAAATATTATTGATTCATCCATCCTTTTACAGGTGAAATTTATTACCCACCTATTACTTATATTATTGAAGTGCTGCCTTCTTGCAAGCCTGAGCTAGGAGCACCTACAAGCACATGACATGACCAGGGCACCATTTTGCTAGGTACTTTACAGAGAATAAAAATGGTACCTACTCCAAAAAGTTCACATCAGCTGTGAACTCCGAATCCCCCATATGTTACTAGTTTAGAAAGAATCTTCTACAATAGATTAATTCAATCAAAATCAAATCATCTGTTTGTATTAAAAAGTTCAAACTGAAGTTCTGATCAGAGTGCAATACTGAATTAAGACATTTACTGATTTTTTACCTTCCTGACCTATGGCTCTGATTCAGAAAATTTCAGCACTAACAGGTTTGGAAAAAGGAAAGAAAAAAATAACAGCTTTTGCAGCAGCATGATTTTAAAAAGGCTGCAAACACTACAAACCCACTTGAGTCACATGTAACATTTACACAGCAATCAGTTTAGGGCAGGGGTCTCAAAATCAAATCACCACGAAAGCCACTTGAGAACTAGGATATTGGCCCAAGGGCTGTACTGCTGAAACCTTTTCATACAGCAGGGCCACCAATTTATTCAATTAAAATTAAATTTAAAATTGACTTTAAGTTATTGTAAATACAATGAATTAATTTGGTTTAATTAATTGAATGTGTATGAATTTTTAATTGAAGTTTAATTTTTAGAAAGCTTTTTAATTAAAAAGTAAACATTTTTTGAAGTTTTTTTAAAAAAGGAGAGAAGAGAGAAAAACAAAGAAAAACAAGGAAGGAAACAAGAAAAAAAGGAAAAAAAAAAAGAAACAAGGAAGGAAGGAAAGAAAAATGGAAAGGGCTGCTTGCAACCGTAACCCCTGAGGGGGAGGCAAGCAGTCATAGCCCGACTCCCAGCTACACACCATAAGCCAGCCCTGGCCATGAGCCAGCAGAGGCCGCTGCTGCTGGCACCCCAGCCGCAGTCAGGGATCCCAAGCCATCCCCCAGATCCAGCCCTGCACCGCCACTGATGCCCCAGCCAGCCAAGGTCACACTCTCAGCAGAGTGAGGCTCTGCCTGGGGCCTGACTTGTGTGGGGCAGGCTGGCACTGGCCCAGAGAGGCCTGACCCCACGCACCTGCCCCCTAGTCAGCTGCTCTGCCCTGGAGGCAGGGAGGTCCAAGCCCAGAAGCCAGGCAAAATGCTTCAAGGCCTCCCTGAGCAGGGCAAAGCGCAGCTATGGGGTGGCCTGCATGGCTGGCCTGGAAGCCCTGCCAACAGCAGAAGGGCCCCAGATGAGAGGCAGGTGGCTGCAGCTCAGTTGCATGCTCCCAGCCAGTGGGGCGCTGGCCAGTTGAAAAGCCAGCCAGAGGCTAGGACCCCTGAATTCCAGTTCCCTGGTTTAGGGGATGAGGCTTCTTACTCCTGTGGATCAAGCTCAACATGTGGCATATTAGAAAGGTTTCTTATTGTAAGCACAAAACCAGAACCACACACTAGGGTCCCTAAACTGAAAATAGCCAGTATGTCAGCAAGACATTAATCTACTGACCTCACTGTCATCAGGATATCACTTCATAAAGAACACTACTGCTCACTCAGCTCAAGTCTAGTTCATGCAGGTCCAGATACCAGGATCTCATCTAATCCAGGTTAAAAAACAGACTATCTGAAAGCCAGTGTTGCCTTCCTTGTGATCCTTAGATGCATCATCACTTTACTTAGAGATTTTTTTCAAATGAATGTAACTGGGTTTCCCTTAACTGTGATTTGCATTACAGGAAACCAGCTGCCACTTTACTTCCCGGTTGCACAGTAGTTTGAGATGTAGGAATTTGCTGCAAGACAGCCTGGAAATGCTCAGGGCTGCTTTACTGCCATGACTCTAGAGGCAAGATTGCAAAAAAAGAGATGAAGCCTAATATCTGTAGGTGGACAGTTTTGGAATTAACCTCAAGCTTTAAATGCAATTTGTTTAAAAAACAACAACTTTAAGAAAGGACCTGTCCTCCCTTTCTCCACCCTTTTTATATAAAAGGGCAATCCAAAAGGATATTTTTTTTTATTATTATTTTATTTTTAAAAGCCCTGTATCAGAAACATGAAATCTGGCCTTCCCAAGATTTGTTGGAGATGTTCTTGGAGGTTCTCACACA
The DNA here is from genome assembly GCA_007922195.1 of Podocnemis expansa. NCBI lineage: Eukaryota > Metazoa > Chordata > Testudines > Podocnemididae > Podocnemis > Podocnemis expansa. The sequence continues at coordinate 5,643,912 of ML682020.1, read as the reverse complement.
TACATACCTTGGGAGTTTTCACCCATTGACCTTACTGGAGGGGATGGAATGCTGAATTTTCCAGATGTCTTTTCACCCAAGTGTTCATTACACAAGAAAAAAACAGTAAATATTTAAGTATGCTGCCTTTAGTTCTGCTTTCAGTCTTGACTCTTGTAATGTTTTAATTTTAATTTTTTTTGACTTGTTAGAAATTGATTAAGAAACATTAATTAGAATTTCAAATTTGCTCAAGAGGAGCCAAGTGCAAGACACCTCCAATCTACGAGACACTAATTACATTTACAGTCTGATGTGGCAATAGTTAACTTATCAGAACAAAATATCTTCAGCCACTGAGCAGACAATCCTTCTGTTTTACAAAGAACTTCATATCGCACTCAAAGACTGGATTTGCAACCCATACAACACATGCTTCTGCCAAGATTAAAGATGAAAAGGAACTTGAAGACAAAAATTACTAATTTTTTCCCTCAGAAAGCCAGATAGTAATTAAAAGGATCATTCAATACACTATCAAACAGCAAAACAAAAAGTTAAAAGCATCCTTTAGAACAATCTCAATGAGACTGTCTAGCTACATGATTACTAAGTATCAAACCATGCTATGTGTACAACAAAAACAAGGTTGGTTGGTTGGTCACTAAATCAGATTCTTGAGCTTCATTGCAGCAGAGTTTCCACAATGTATTTCTTTGCTCTGAATTTTGCTGCAAAAACTAATCTGCATCACAGAGAAATCTTAGTCGGAATCAGTCTAACTAACAATATCCAGATGCAGATCTAGATTAGAAAAGGAACTTATGGAAGACAACTTTGAAAATTTAATCTTTCATATGACTTTGAAAAAAAAGTTTTAAAAACTATTTAGCCACAGGTCAGTGTTAAAATTCACCTTCAACTGCAGTAGTAATAGAAGTTGTGAATTATGCATGGCTGCTGTCACCAGGGAGGTTACTATTGTCATAGAACACATGGAAGTGTTAACATTCATCCTTTTGGCACTTCATAGGTTTTGAGCTCATTTAGAATGTCCTGTCAGTTTACAAAAGTATATATGAGAAATTTGAAGTGGATTTTAAGTACTGCAAATTAAAAATATTCTCAACACTAATGGCATGTGGTAAGAACTGAATCTATTAGTTGGGAGGAATCTAAATGCAGGAAGTTGTGTCACTAAATCCCACTATTGTTTTGCCTCATTTTTGATTCTGGGACATAGTTTATTTTGAAAAACAACAGCTGTTCAAAAAAAGTGTCTGCCAATTTACTAAGGAAATTCCCCAATTGTTATGAAGTACTTTCACAGCATTACCTTACAAGATGCTACAAGCAAAAATATTTAGTGACCATGAGTTACTGCACATGCAATTTTTAAACCTCTTACTTGGAGCTTCAAATGGGTAGCAGAGAAGCAAACAATCCAACAACACACTTATGTAGGTGCATAACTAAACATGTGAGCAGTATCACTAGTCAGTGAGTCAAAATGCTTCAAGACTCTTGTGAGAAATTTCAGAAGCTATATAGAGAATGGAAAACATGAACAGGCAGCAAAGGGAGCTGTCTCTTTCAACAGGCGGCTAGTCAGACCTGATGCATGGAAGGAGGATTGCGTCACCATCAAGAATCTAAGGAAATGGAATGAGCTCCAACAAGCAGAGCATAGTTAAGTGTTGGTAATATGCTGGCATTGGGAGATTTCAGATTGAAAAAAAATCAAACCTAAAATTGAGCTTCAGATAATGTACACCCTGAGCAAAAATAAACAAAGCGTGTTGAAATGAGCCATGCATATGGCAATGTGCAGCACCACTTGAGAAAGAATGCAGTGTTTTTAAGGATGGAATACTTGAACAGGACCAGCAGTACAGTTCCCTTACTGAAAGTGAACTTGTCCACTGCCTTTATTAAGAAATGGATCTGAGTTCACCATACAAGTCATGTAGTATGATTCACTTATGTATTTCACAACTTCTCCCCCGATCACCAAAACTGAAAGCTGTAGCAAGGACAAGATATGCAAGAGTCTGGTCTTTCGGTTCTGTTTGCTATGTGCAGTTCAAGTTAAGGAGTTTGTATGAATGGGATGGATGACATTGATCCGACATGTTCCAACGGGGTAGCCACGTTAGTCTCATTCAGCAAACAAACAAGCAGTCTGGCGGCACTTTTAAAGACTAACAAATTTATTTACCTCACGAGCTTTCATGAAGCATCTGATGAAATGGGATTTTCTCGCACGAAAACTCACGTGATAAGTAAATTTGTTAGTCTTTAGAAGTGCCACCAGACTCCTCGCTGGTTTTGGTAGATGTTACAGAAGATGAAAAACATATGCTTAAATATGCACATCAGTCACCTTCTACATACATATAGAATTTGACAGTAATGAGATTTCCAAGTCAGACAGTGAAAAGAACTGATTCCCTAGCCCTACTTAAATCAGTCCTTTGTCCCCAACAAGCTCATGACACCACAAACAGGAAGCCTGGTAGAACAAGAGTCTTGCCGTCACCACTGCCACACTCTCTTCGAAACAGTCACAAATAATTATGAGCCTCAGCTTAATCCCAAGCACTAATCTAGCCATATGTGCAGGAGTCAGGAGAAAGGCTGGTTTTAAAATACTGCCCTCTTTTGAATTTCACATATTGGAATGCTGTAGCCAAAACACATTAAAGTTTAGTAAGCACCTATCTAGAGGTGTGAGCTTCTCGGACAGATCACCAGCTAAGTAAGAAAAACAAAACTAAAAAGGAATTTGTATGAAGTGCTGTTTACAAAGCCACAACTCTCGATAGATTACCCAACAATATAAAGCTGTAACTGAGTAAATCCTTTAAATTGTAAACAAGGGATTTTCAATATTGGATTCTTAATCCAGTGACATGATGTAAGTGACGGAGTTTTCGTCACTCTAATGCTTAACTCCACTCTGCATTGTAAGAGCTGTTGCTTTAGAACCAATATGAAGTATTCCAAGGGCCCAAACCTCTAAACACTTAAAATGCTACCATATGAGTCAACAGGACTATTCATGTAAGTCAAGCTATAAACATGCTTCAATGTTTGTAGAATAGGAAAAATTATTTGTGCTTATTTTTAAAAAAGTTTCCTTCCTTCAAGTAATAGAGTCCACAAACTTTGACAGGGAAGTACCCATTGTACCATCACCAGGAGCAAAGGAAAAGACTGCCACTGAAGTCACCCTTCAGTAGAGCCAGTTTCCACAGCCAAGATAATTCCATTTTACCTTTCTAAATTAAAAAATGCCATTCAATACACTTAAGAAAAGTACAATTTTTCCTCATGCAGACGTTAGGAAAATGTCTGGGACATTCCCACTATTGAAACAAAATCTCAAGCCTGTGGACTTCAGTTCCACCTCTACCGAGGGGGATCAATATCTCCAGGGTAAGGACCATACTACTTCAAGAAAAACCATTTTCAGGGTGCTATGATCCATTCATCAGTAACAACAGGATCTTCGTACCCATGCCTCCACTGTGTGAACTAAGCAGATCCTTAAATATAGTCATCTAAATGAGGCATTTTATATATCTGCCTTTTACACCTGGCCACCACATAGAACACTTCAACCAAAAATATGGGTTTGGCTGAAGGCCACCAAGAATCTGTTAGTCATCCAAAGTTATGCACTCGTGGACACCAAGCAGACCCCAGTACGGAGACGTGACTTCTCTTCCCTTACATTTGCAGTGATCTTAAGGAGTAGACTATGTGGCTCTTCAGAAGGAAGACTATTTCTTCAATGTACTGTGGAACGAATGCTACGATAGTTGTGAGATTGCCAATCGTTAAAAGTACAATTCTAGGTGTCTTATCTGTGAACGTTCCTAAGACCAAAACTCATCTGACTGGAGACTGTAGCAAGAAGTCTATGCTGACAGCATGAGCATCGCCATTCTATCCAGAGTTCTGCAAGGAGCATAATGAAGTTCCAAGATCATGCCCAGAGAGCACAGGCATGGCTGCTGCTGCAGGCTTTAGGGCCTCAGGCACAATCTTCTGCCGGGCATGCTGCCCTTCCATCACAACTCCTCTCATGGAGCAGGCAAAGGAGGTTGTTTATCCACTGAGGCAGACTTTCCAATCCTGACTGCCCAGTGTCCTGCCTGGAGAAGGCACAGCTCCAGTGAAGCACTTGATTAGGGGGCAAAGTCAAAGAAAGCCTCTAGCTCTTGGCCCAGTTCTCTTTGCAACCTGCAGGGATGAAAACTGTTTCAAATCCCTCAGAAGGGGATGCAAAGATAGGGGTGGGGAAGGAGGGTCAACTCCCCAAAAGACAAATGCAGACCTGGAACACCATCAGGAATTAGGCATGTGGAATCCAACTGTTAGGCAGAAATCTGAAATAGACCTTGGCATATACCCCAGCAAAAGCTCTGCAGCTGATTGGTGGGGAGCCAGACAAAACCACCGGGAAGTTCAGGAGCCAAGGCATTCCTCTGCTGTCAGGGATGGTGAACTGGTTCTACTCCCAAGCTGAAAGCAGGTTAAAATAACAATTCTAATGGAATTGTGGATCTCAGTACAATGAAGAATTGAGGCTTGCGTCTCTAAATTTGTTTTACTGTTTTGAGAAGCTGCAACATAGTAGGGGGCTTGTAAGAGAAAAGTTTGGTAGAAGAGTTTAGTATTGGTCAAGATGTCAATAGCAGGAGAAGCGAAAGAATACCATGAGAGATGAAGGCATCCATACAGTCAACTGAAGAAAAAAATCTTGTTGAGAATGACAGAAGGTGAGGACTTTAAAAGGTTTCATCCAGAATTTTAACTTTTTTAAATAGAGCTCTTTAGGTTTAAGATTGTCCAGGTGGCAACAACACATCTGAACCCAAGACATCGAGTAACCTTCCTGAAAATTTCCTCAAAGATTGGTTTTGTTGCCACAACTTGTATCAATTTGTTGAACTGTTCCTTCCACTCTGAAATTGAAGCAGATTGGGAGAAGGGAAGAATTAGCTGTGACGCAGCCTCAAGTTTTCTCTGGTAAGTGGTTGATTACTTTCAACTCCCATCTGTCTGATATGGAGCAGGTCCAATGGAAGCAAACAAACAATGCAGTCTTTGAAGTACCTGAATATTTGTTTGATTAGAGGGTTTCAAATAAGAGGTCTAAGACTGGGAATTAATGTTTGAGTGCAATATTACTATAGTTTGCTTACAGAATGGTTTTAAGTTATATAAACCTTCCCTTTAAACACAGTAAAAACTGTTTTAATTTCAGCTTCAGGGCTGGTTAACTTCACTTAACCAAAAGCTTCAAAAAGCTCTAGTTTGAGAAAATTTTCACTTCACTGCAGAGCCATACTGTTTTTACTTACACTGTATGTACAAAAATAGGCCTTTAACGCCCAAGAGAACAGATGCCTCTGAGAAATGATATGTGATATTCCAAACAACTTTTTAGCACCAGCAGACAAATATTGTGAAAAGTGCCTTGGTAATGAAATCAACTTACTGTACACTGCAGTTAAAAATAGAGATTTAGAGTAGACCTGTCAGTTTTTTTTGAGCACAAGCAATTAGGAGAAAATGGGGTACTACTTCCACCAAAAAACTACACATTGCAAGAACAGTTCAGGGATGTCTAAGAAGAAAGGCAAGAGGAAGTTCAGTTCCTTACAGCAACATTCTTCAAAATAAATGGGATTGGGTATTAGCACACACTATTTTAAAACAGTGCATGAGATTAGGCACTTGCTATACAGCTGGATTTTCACAACTGCCAAGTGTGATCAGGGTGGAATTGCTATGTAATCCAGTAGGGAGATGGAATAGTTTATATACACGCTGTGTGACCTGGTAAATGAGGAGAAATTATAACTCAATATACAACAATACTCTCTGGATGAATGCACTAATTAGCTTATTAAGGGGCTGTGAGAAAACCAAAACAGCAAAACACCACAATGGATTCAGATAAGTAACTACCAAGCAGAAATTTGAGGGTTATTAACAAGACAACCTGGCAAACTCTTAGCTTTGAGAATCCTATGCCCTGCCTCCCATTAAGATGCAAGCCTGATTTTGCCAAGCTAGGAGCCCAACGATCAGGAATGCTTAACTGTCAGAAAGTCCATCTCTGGAGACGAGAAGTTATCGGGGGGGGGGGGTGCTCTGCAGGAGTCTGAAGAGCTCTGCCTTCCCCAAACTCAAGAAACTGAAAGCCTTCCAAAGAGGCAGTGTGATGAAGAAGCCTCTTGGCTACTGTGGGATGCCAGGGGCGATAACCCAAGTGTCTTCTCTGTTCCTGTACTTTGGTAGTGGGAGATGGGTATTCTGGTGATAGGACATGGTGGTGTGATGAATATGGGAACCAATAGGTGGGGAAGGGGCTTTAGACAAACCTTACCTGGACCCCTTGTGGGTGACACAGGTTGTGGCTGGTTTAGAGCCGGGGGGGGCAGGGCAGCTGGCTGGGAGGAGAACAAAAAGGACTGGGAGGAGAGGAGAGGGTAGAAGGAAGACTGGAGTCTGAGGCAGGATCTCCAGGGCTCTTCCTGGGGGGTTTACTGCTAGACCTCCTGGTTGATCTGAAAGCCAACTGTCACCCCATCCCAGGGGAGACCTGACAGAGCAGGGATCAGACCCTCTGAGCCTGGATTTGGGGGAGCTGGCTTCAGGTAGTGTGGAGACCTGGCGAATTTGGGAGAAAGCTCCACTGTAGCAGAGTCCTGATTAACTGTGAACAGAGGGGATCCAAGTGTGCAGTCTGCGGTCTCCGTGACAGGCAGGCATGCACAGATTGGTTTATTGATTACCATCTATTGTCTGTCAAATGTTTTTGTCCTAAATAAGTGCTGCAACGCAGCAGTTTGGTTATTCAATACCACTCATTAATCCTGGAGGTGCCTTGACTGAAGTCAGGCCTGCAGGAATCACAGTCAGTTGCAGCTTGAGAGTGAAAGTTAGGATTCCATCCTGAGTCAGGTGCCTCTAGATGCCAGAACCTCCGGGGGAAGCACTCAGCTATGGGGTGCAATTATTATGGTAACTGGTACACGAAGCACTGGTAGCTCTCACTGAAGTAAATGATAGCTACAGGCCCTTGGCATACTATTTGAGAGGCACCCAAGCATGGAAACTGTGGCCACAATATTTCACATCTGATTAGCATTGTGTATCTTCACAATGTGTGACTTTTAATAAAAGGGCCACTGACCTGCTATTAATTCAAATGACTGCCCAAAAGATTAATAAGAAAATGACTAATTGGTCACATACAATATGGTAACCCCAGTACCCTTCCAACCACCTAAAAACACACAGGAGTTTCTGGAACAACCATCTTCCATGATAAGCACCAATATGCCTATGAGTTACATTCTGATAATGGAGGATCTTTGGGAATAAGAGCTCAAAAATTAAAGCCATTGGACTTCCCACAAATGGAATCAATATCTTTGTCTTAGCTATGATTTGTGGCTACACAGCTGGTAGTTCTGAGGCTAGACAATTTCTGCTTAAGACAGGAAACACCTGAACTGAAAGGACTCAGTAACTTACAGAAGAAGACAGAACAATACTGGAACATGTCAAAATTTTACCTTTGGACAATCACTACTTGGTCATGATTCAGTTGCTTTCTCCTTAATGCAGGTAGTTCATTGTGCTACATTTTAATTTATATTTGATTGGTTTGTTCATTCACTGAACAATTCTGTCACCTTTACCATGGATGAGATTACAAGCTGTCAGAATGCACCCTACCGTAAGAGAGCTCCTGAGAGTACTCACTAATTAAAACCATTCCAGTAAGGTTTGGGGAAATCCAGTTTTGTTTTTTTTGTGGTAGCCATCCTAGATAAACCACCCCAAAGAATGACAATTAAGAACTCAACTATCAGGGATACTAAAATTCAAAAGGCTCAAGAAGTTTGGAGGTGGCTAACTAGAGAGAAGATTTTTATCTGCTGTCTACTCTCACTTCTTCTGAGCTCACTGACAAAACTCCTATTAACTATGGAAGCAAAGTTGTGTTCCTTAATGTTTTCCTTGCCAGAAAATAAAGTGCTTGCAATGTAGCTGAAGGGCCTTGCACCTCACAGAACCAAGCCCTTTTAGCAATTCTTGAAGTAAGGTCATTCAGAACAGTGCAGCAGTTTGTTAGCATGTAAATTGTTAGCAACAGCATGGGAAATCACTCCCATTCACACTGTAAAATCATGAGCTTTGAAAACTTCTGTTAAACAGGACTGTTAAAGGGTTATTTTTCTCTCTTCCTCTTTATATTTCAGAAGCTGCTAGATATTGACAAGATTGTTCTAACAACGCTCAGAATAGCGGCAAGAAAAGCCAATACTGGGAAAGCATAAAGCAAGTTGAAACAACATTTTCCAGAGCACTTATGGTTTGCTGGCAAAAAACAGAAGTAGAAAGCAGAATTTAAAAAATTCAATGTTCTCCCCCATCCCCAACTACTCTAGGAAAAATCCACTCTGTGTCAATGCAACAGTTCCTAACCCCATTTCTTACCACAATAGCAGATATGTAGCTATTTCCTTAGAAGGGGAAATGTTTCTAAATGACTGATTGAGTCAGAATTTAGTAACTTCGAAAGTCCAGCATCTCTCTACCCAGACAGCCCTACTACGTACTTGGTGGCATAGTTCTGCTGAATTTCCAAAGGGATAGCCGTGTTAGTCTAATCCAGCAAAAAACACCACACACACACACACAAGGAATCATGTGGCATCTTTGAAGCATCTGACAAAGTGGGATTTTCTCCGACGAAAACTCATGCGAAAAATAAATATTAGTCTTAAAGTGCCACACGACTCTTTTTTTTTTTTTTTTTTATAGTTCTGCTGGCAGAACTGCATAACCCCATTTGCTCTGACCCCTCAGGACCTCTGTCAAGCATTCTTAAAACTATAATACCCACTCGGGGAAGTAAGAAAACAAATTGACAGAGCCAGACAGGTACCCCAAAGTCATCTACTGCAGGAGAGGCCAAAGAAAGAAAATAGAATGCCACTAGTCACCACATACGACCCTCAAGTCAGACCTCTGCAACAGATCATTTAAGGACCTACAGCCTATTCTAAAAGATGATCCCTCACTCTCTCAAGCCTGGGGAGACAGACCTCTCCTCGCCATCGGACAGCCACCCAACCTTAAACTGATACTCACCAGCAACTACAGATCTAACAACAGAAACATTAAAAACAGGCACACACCCCTGTAACAAACCATGCTGCCAACTTTGCCCACATATTTGTACAAAAAAAGACACTATCATAGGATCTAATCAAAACGGCTACTCCATCAAAGGCTCATTTACCTGCTCACCTACTAATGTGATCTATGCCCATCATGTGTCAGAAATGCCAACACCTTATACATTGGACAAACAGGATGATCCCTGTGCAAAAGAATAAATGAACACAAAACTGACATCAGAAATCACAAAACAGAAAAACCAGTTGCTGAGCACTTCCATCTTTCTAATCACTCTATAAATGATTTGTTAATGACTGTACTCAAGGACATCAGTGGGACATCAAGACTTCAGAGAAACAGCTGAATTTGAATTAATATGCAAATTAAATTGTGTGAAAGCAGGATAAAATCAAAACAATGGGTTCTTTTCCCATTACAATAGGTAATTTGACTTCAGCCTTCCCAGGGTTTGAATCTTAACAACTGCTCTGATTTGCTGTTACTGTATGACCTGATCCTATGTTTTATACTCCCTAGCATTTATTTTCATTCCATTCTGTAAGTTCCCCCATCTTCAAAGCATCTGACAAAGTGAGATTCTCAACCATGAAAGCTCATGCGAAAAATAAATCTGTTAATCTTTAAGTGCCACAGGACTCCTCTTTTTCTAAGTCAGATTTAAAGTCTGCTCTGTTGCTCAAAGACAGGATAGGGACAACAGGTGAATGAGTGCATTTTCAAAGGTTCTATCAACAAACCAGACCTTTCCTTTCGTGATTTTTACTTCTAGAACAAAGGGTAGAGTTCTTAAGCAAAAGAGGCAGAAAAACTCAAACCAGTAAAGTGTGCACAGCAATTTAGAAAGATTGTTATACTTCTGCAATGGTGTTAAGATTATAATTAACATTCTCTCTCAAAAAGATCAAATGATGCAGCCTACAGCATATATAAGTTCAGGAAGTTTCTTTTGTATCGAAAGCTAGTTTCCACAGCTCTCAGTTCTGGCAAGGTTCCCATGAAGACATTCATACTCAAAACTCCCAGTTAATCTCTTTGATGCAACACTTTTTTTTTTTTAGCAGTATTTCATTTGCATTATCAGATCCTGTTAAATTGGAAGAAGAAAAAAATGGCAGAAGGAAACTGAATATTCCAAAATGCCCAACTCTGTTCACCTTCAAGACTTTAAGCAGTTTTAGATCCAAAAAATATCAGTAATGCAGGTAGACTTATTTGATTAATATTTTAAAAGCCACTCCCTGACGCATCTCAAATTCAGGCTTCCAAGGGAGCAGAGCCTTTCTGAATAAGATGCTTGAGATAGGATCACCACTCACAGTTGTGACCAGAAAGAAAGAAAAGTTAAGAAACTGAAGTATGTGAACATTTTAAAACATATATAGCTCATTACTGAGATAGGTTTCCACATATTTTGGGGTTGTGAAGGATTCTAACCCCCCCCCCCCACACACACACAGGAAAAGCAAAGCATTTTTCAAAGTAGTTTTCACCAACTAACCTTTCCAAAATAAAAAATTTTAAACTAATTATTCCTGCTGGTCTATTTTTTAAAATAGAATCACATTATTTTCAGAAGAGTAAATCAGAACTCCTGGCCATAAGAGGACATTGTAGATTTCATAGTATTTTTCACAAGGAGCTCTGGCCATTTACAGCCTGTTTAAAAAATCCCTTTCCTCTCCAACTTGCTATGGTATTCTTCCTGAGTTCCTGTCCTGAACTTCTGCATAGTGTTGTAATGTATGGTTAAACAGCTGCCATGTTCCACTCCAGAGGTCACAGAAGTGACTCCTGGATATTGCCATTTAACTATGGCTCTAAATTGCAATTATAGTTAATACAAGTTACAAGCATCTTCTATACCATATTTCTCCAAATCAAGAGTGATTGAGAATTTTATGGCAAATTTCCTCCTACCAACCGGCTAACAAGACCAATGACTGACCCAGTCAGCCTTCCAGTCTTTTCCTGTTGACTTCCATTTGAGGTGCTTTAGCCAAAAATAATGAACTTTGACTTCAATTAAAAAAAAAAAAAAAAAAAAAAGATACTTGTCACTGCTTCTCTCAGTTTGAATAGTAAAGTAGTTCAAAGAGATCTTCTCTCTGCTGCTGAACTGTATCAAATATAGGCACTGCTTAATAGTACAGACTGTTTATTTAAGTTCCCTGTTTATTTTGGCTTCAGTCTTTATACTGCACAAAATCCTGGGCTGTGAAAGGAAAGAGCTGCTTTCCCACAAGCAGCTAAATGTCCCATGGAAGTCTATTTCTTCCACAGCTTTATGCCACTCCCCTTTGCACTCACTCCAACAAGAAGTGAGAGAACCTACACAAGTTAACATAACCAAGTTATTCCATCATAAGATTTTTTTTAAAAAAACAAAAGTACTTTATGTTGAAGATGTTTCATCAAGTGGCCAGAACACAGGACTACAATATGGTTCCACTTCTTCTGCCACAGCCTCGTGTGATCTTTTGAAGCCACTTCACCTCTATGCTCCGGTTTCTTTCTGTAAAGCACACCTAATCTACGTAATATACAAGGCTGCTGTAACGTGTAGCTTATCACTATCTGCAGAGCATTCAGACCCTCAAAGGAAAGCTGGAGTTTATTGGTATCTTGGACTAATACCAAAATGGGTAGAAATCTAAAATCCCCTATCATTCTGGAGCTCTTGACAGTTCTAAACTGGCATTTCTGATGATCACTGTCACGTTAAATCTCTGATCAATCATTTGTTGCTAGTCTCCTAATTACTACCAAAATTAGTGTATACATTCATTGTCCTTTCCTTTTAACACTATCTGATGCATTTCACTGAGCCCTCAAGCACTTTTCACCATTGGCATTAAAAAAGGTGTTCAAGGGGTACAGTACAAGTTGAAGTCTAGTCATTTAAAAAGTTAAAAACACCAAATAATACACCTGCCCTTTTTTCCCTTTCCCTATTTTTGTGGGTTTACAGTTATTCCCCCCCCCCCTTTTTTCCAAATATTTGTTTTTAAGAGAAAGGATTATAAACAAAAAGGGAAGCTGGTTGACCATACAAGGGAAAGAATTGATGAACACAAAACGCTTTCAAATATAAAAAGTAAAAAAAAGCAAAAAGGAGTGGGGGAAATCACTCTTCCATAAGTGGAATTAAATGTCAACCTCACCTCTGAAAATCTAAGACACGGGTGTCCCTTTAATTAAGTAGTTCTAATAGGCTGAACAGTCAGTCATACTATCCTACTAGCACTTTGCAAAGCAAAAACCAACACAATTACAAAATACTTCCTGCTGCTGTAAACTAATAACGTGAAGACAAGCAATTACTGCCAGTAGAACCATGGCCTACAATGTACCACAGTGGAAGACAAAGAACTTGAGATTAATCCAGTAAAAATCAGCTTGAAATGGAGAGTTCCAAAGGAGCAGCTGTGTTAGTCTAGCCCAACAAAAAATACAAGGAGTTGTGTGGCACTGAAAGACTAACAGATTTATTTTTCGCATGAGCTTTCATGGGAGAAAAATCACACTTCGTCAGATGCTTCTCATCATCTTTAAGTGCCACCGGACTTTTTTTTTTTTTTTTTTTTAAATGGAGACCTATGCTTCTTGTAATAGATGAGAGAACCCTAAGCATTCAGAAAGAAAACCTGAGAAGTTAAAAAAAACATTGGAGAAAACAGATGCAGGGTTCAAGGCACAGATGTTCCAATACAATCATGTAAGCCTGCCATATTTTAGTCCCATATAGACAATAAGATATTATGCAGGCCCTAATCACAAGAAAACATGCAAAATACAGACTAAACTCCATGGGAATTGAGGCATTTAAGATGCAGCTCTGAGTTCTTCCTTGCCCATTACATAACAAACTGAGATTCCAGCCTTCCGACCTCCCCCACTAAAAAAGTCAGTTCAGAGGCCCACCACCCGTAAGGCCAAAGGCCCCTGTGCATGTGTGGAGTATTAGGTCATTTTCAGAAGACTTGAAATCTGATGCTTTTGAAAGTTCTGTTCCTTTATTAGCTTTATACTCAAATGCACATTATTACTGAAGTCTATTCCACAATAAGTGCACCAGAATACATATCAGCCAATAGTCTCCTTAAGTGTCTTTGTTATACAGCTTCAAGCGAGCATAACCCTAAATGTTTGAAAAACATTAAGAGGTCTAAAAACTGAAATAGCACAAACAGCAATCAGCTCTGAAATAACATTCTGGCACCCCTATGCAGCATACAAGTACCGACTAGTTTATTGGTAACCCAATGCTAAATCACTCCCTTTGAGGCTGGCAGAACTGGTTGAAATACACAAGAATGGCCACACTAAGTCAGACCAATGCTTCAGGACTTCATAGGGGCATTGGATTTCTCTCTCCTTATAACAGGTGATTTGACCTCATCTCCCTCTGTACACTGTTCCACAGTGTCTGAATCTTTACAACTGTTTTGATTTGCTGTTACAGTGTGACCTGTTCCCATGACATACTCCCCTGCATTTATTTCCTCCCATTCTGTAAGTTCCACCATCTCTTCAAAGCGTCTGATGAAGTGGGATTTTCTCCCACGAAAAGCTCATGCAGTAAATGTATTTGTTAGTCTTTAAGTGCCACATGACTCCTTGTTTGTTTGTTTTAAGACCAGAAGGAACCAATATGATGAACTAGTCCAGTGATTTTCAAACTTGGGGTCAGGACCCACTTCTGGGTCACAGACCCACAAGGATTAGGTTGTGGCACTCCCTGCTGCTACTGCTAAAAGACTGGAATGCACTGCTCAAAGATGTAACTGTTGGGTCACAGGCATAAATTATTTTTTTCAGCTGGGTCCCGAGGAAAAAACTTTGAAAGCCACTGAACTAATCTGTCCTCCTGCACAATTCAGGCCATAGAACTTCACCCACCCACTCCTGTAATAAACCTCTTGCCTATCACTGAGTTACTGAAGTCCTCGAATAATGGTTTAAGGACTTCAGGGTACAGAGAAACCACCAGCAAATATCCATGCCTCATGCTACAGGACAGGCAGAAAACTCCAGGGCCCCTGCCAATCTGTCCTGGGGGGAAAATCCCTTCCTGACCCCATATATGGTGATCAACTATGGTGATCAACTAATTCCTGAGCCAATGGGCAAGGCTCACCAGCCAACATAAGCCTCACTTTTGCTGCAGGAGAGACTAGCAATACAATTTACAGTTCAGATTGACTTACCATGCCCACCCTAGCTGTGGCACAGACCTCCTCACATTCACTTCTGAACCCAGGACGAGCAGCCAGAGCTGATTCTCTTGGCTTTACTACTCTGTGCATTTAGACCTTATTGATACACCTCTTTTTAAAAAATGGACAGGCTATGCAGCCAATGCTTGAAACAGCACAGACGAAGGTAGCTGCTGCAATTCAAGATACACGATTCTTAGAGGGGGAACAAAAATAACTATCAAGAGAACCCTACAGAAATCCCAACAGCCCCAAACAATCCATCCCAACCATAAGAAAACAGAAGTCAGGAGTTCAAACTCCCTTCCATTGTGCTTTCGGGCTACTACTTAGCACACACCATGAACTGGAGAGTAGTTAGACTCAAATCAGGGTTCCTGGGCCACAGATATTCAGTAAAACCATGGAAACTGCAATGACTCCATTTCTCATTAAACACTCCACACTATCACTGGAATGATACTGGGTTGTTTTCATCCAAGTTGACGGTATTATGTAAAGCAGACAGCAAACAAAATAATTTCACAACTCACTCATCTGCCTAACCATCTTTCCCTCCACATTCCAGGTACTCCATGCTGCTGACAAGAAGCTCTTTGGAACCTCTGTCTTTCTGCATTGCTGGTCTCCTTCCTGCCTACTGAAGCTTAACTGGCTGGAACTGTCACTGCTGGGTAAAGTGAGGCTTCTCCCCTCCCCTAAGACCTGGCGGATAACCCCACACAGAACTAGTACTGTTCAACTCCATTTTTATTTGCACTGCCAGTTTGGTTGGTAACAAAACCCCTTCCAAAAATAAAGTGATCAACAGTGAAAGAAACACTTGTAAATTGAAGCAATTGGCCCTTAAAAAATAAAAAAAATCAGATGTTTCTCTGCTCTCCATTAAGTAGTGTGTGGAAGTTATATCAGTCTCAAGCTAAGAACAGCAAAAATATACATCCTTTGCTGACTAAACAAAGAAAAACCACATCCCTGCAAACCCTAGATGTCCTCAAAAACCTTTTACAGACTAACAGGGAGAGAATCTCTTTCACTAAGCAATATTAGTCTAGTAATACACACACACAAAAGATGGCATGGCTATTCACTTATGTGATCAAAATTTTTAGCCTCAAAAAATGGTCATTTGAAGACTAGTGGACTGTTTTAAACTGACAAATTGCTGGGCTATCTCATCTGAGATTAGGAAACAAGGTTTCTCTGCTGTCAGTGCATCTAAGCTTTATTTTAAGACTAAATTTTTTAAAAACTCCCCAATGCTGAGCAAGATGCATTGATGCTATAATTAGATATGTGAAAGGCAGTTCAAGATGGGAAGGTGCTACCACAGTGTTCTCTACAGTGTCAATGGCTGCAGAGTACCAATGGGAAAGCTATACAAATAATAGAACAGCCAGTCTAACAGCCTCAAAATATCAACAGTAACTCTTCCACTGTGAGGGGAAGAAAATGTTCAGCTCTGAACATGTTTATCTTGTAATTCCTAGTGATCTTACTGTTCAGATCAGTCCTGTACTATTTAAAAATGGCATCAGTGATGTGTGCTCAGCAACAACATTCTGGTCTTATTCTTACAGGATGTGGGAATTATTCCCCCTTTAAAATATCTGGAGCAAGTTCCTACTTGCCATTGTTATACAAACTGAATTCAGATTTCAAGCTGATTTTAAAGACTGTCCCATTTAAGTCAATAAATGTTACATAACTATCCTCCCCAGTCCCCACTACCCTTTTGCTTCAATAATCCTTTTGAGACCTGATAATTAAAACCAACTTCCTTAGTAAGCCTGTTTTTATTCCAGTGCTCCACGTTTGTTATTGTAGACCTGCTCCAAGACCTTGGGCTCCACATACTGGTTTGTTACTGAAGATTTATTTGCCCATACTAATTCCCACTGAACACATTGCTCTCACTCACCCTTCGGTATAGAATTAAAGTCAGGGTTAGTAACTGCATATGATTGGAGTCAAACTAAAACTTAAAGTTTGCATTGTTTTTTCAGGCAATAAGGTGAAAACAGAACAGGCACCACCTATCCCACACGCTGTCGAGAGAACAGAGACTGTGGGAGGGATACATGTGGACAGGACAATAAGACTCCCTCTCACCCCCATCACCCCCAAATAACTCCCAGGGTAAGACTAGAGTGGGGAAAACAGACGGCAAGGACTACCTCATGGAAAGATAGAGGATAACCGTGCTTTAAGATAAACACCGAAACGCCTACCAGGGTGTGGAGAGGGTAGAAGATGAGATTAATAAGAATTCCCTTTTACAGGACCAAAAAAAGTATAAATCAAGATTTGGAAATGACCAAGACTGGTATGTACCCCACTCAACTCTCCTGGACATTCATGTGACTGTGTTTTTTGGATCTCTTCTTAAAATGTATTAGACATACAGGAACAGTCATGTAAGATCAAAATGGTCCATTTGTTCCAGCGTTCCTCTAATGACGGCCCGACCAGACGCTTATAAGAAAGCTTAAAAACCCATAATGAAAAAAATTATGGAACAAACCTGACCAAAGCAGCAGCTCTTTTCTTTCCTTCCCCCACCTTCACCTATGTTTTTATTGAGGAAGTTTCAACCACTTTACAAATCCTAGCCATGTAAGTATCAGACACATTATAATCATTACAACAGTGAGTTTTTCTTTAGAGAAACATTATACTGTAATATAATTATTGGATCTCTATTTACAGGGCATTACCATGTTAGGGTATAAGCATTTTTACACTACAATATGTCATTTCTCGTTAAGTTTATGAAGTTGAGCAAATTCTCTGATTATACACAAACCAGTTATGTCTACCAAATTTTAATAATAAAATTGGACTGGTGTGCTGAAGGAAGTTTCTTCCTGTCAGTTTATGGCTATCTTAGAACTTGAATCACAAGTTTATAGCCCTTGTATTCTTATCCTCTCTCATGCAATTGAGTTTTCTTGTTACTTCAACACATGCATAACCCTTTGAGAATCCCAATATCTTATGACAGTGAATTTCAGAGTTGTGTTATAATCAACATTTTCATTTTACCTATTTAAAGTTGCCACCTTTTAATTTTTTCCCAGTAGGTATCATGGATTATTTTTGTTTTCAAAATGAAATCCAATGAGAGCTTGCTACCAGAACTAACACATACTAATTTACATGCCTTACGAGAAGTCCTAGTGCAGCTGCTCTTTCATCACACGGAGGATGTTTATGAACTTTAGCCATATTGTTGATCGTTTTCCAAGCTCACTTTTCCTGCAGATAGGTTCTTCAATGGATGGAGCTTTCACCAGCCAGGTAACCACAGCTTCACATATGGGATCATTTTGTCCCTTTTAGATCAAGACGTCATTTGCAGTAAGAATTAATGATAAAAAAAATCTTGCTTCTATCCTTCATATACAAATAGGTCTATTCACAATAGAGTAACTTGGCCTAAAGCATACTTGCCACACAAGTCTATCATAGCGATTTGTCTTCAGAAGAGATGAATTCACATACTCAAGGGACGGAGCCAAATCTTGCTCCTATTGATGGCACTGGAAAAAGGATCAAGTCTACCGAGGATCTGTTTGCTGAAACATTAAAGACCTTACAAACCCACAAATGCAAAGAAGTTTCTGGCTGAAAAATGGGCTAGAGTAGTTCTGACTCAAATTAAAAGACTGCTTTACTCCATTCTCAACACGAAATTTTCTTGCTTTTGTGGGTTTAAGTCAGATCCTTACTTTTATTTTTAGTTTGAGAAAGATTAAATTTGAGTCTCTAATTTCCTTGTATTTTTTAAATTTTTACAATAAAACTCATATCCATCTCCTTCACTGGAATGTACTTGTCCCACTGAACCAATCTGGGTATGCAAGACACCAATCAAGAATTTAATCTTCCCCTACACCATGTGGTGCAACTTCCAAGTCATTGCAGATTTCAAAGGGCTTTCAGAAGTGCTTCAAACTTACTTCACCCAACTGACCCAAGTGAGAGCTTCCTCAGCAAAGCCAAAGACAGTGGCTAACAGGTTTTAAAAAGTGAAGTTTTGTCAGTTCTCTTGTTCTCCTCTTTGTGAGGAAGTGAATGAATGGAAAAATCAACAGAGGCTATTTGATTTTCTCACAATGACCATGAGCCAAGAACAACTGAAATCTGTGCCGAGGAGCTGGAAAGGTACAACAACAAAAATCACAGTCTAGACACAGAAATGTGGACTAGGACTCTAATAACCACAACTGGAAGACAAGCTTATGATTGCAGCCCATCATAATGGCAAGCCCTCAGCTAGCAAGAATATTTAAAAAAAAAACAAACAAACAGAGGATTACAGCTTTTTGCACTTAGGAGACTGGGAGATGTAGATCCCCTGAGCATAGTACAATGCGCTCTAAGCCAGTTTGTCTTCCCATCCCCACTAGTGTTCTTTGTTAAGATTGTGTGCAACATTTTTATTCTTGCTACACACTGATAATTAACAAAAAACCGTAAGACCAGACATACTGGGTCAGACCAAAGGTCTTTTTTAGGCAGCTCTTCCAACAGTGGCCAATGCTAGGTGCTTCAGAAGGAATGAACTGATTGGCTAATCAAATGCTCCAACCCATCACCCATCAGCTTCTGCCAAACAGACACTGGGAACACTTCAGGGCAGGGTTTTGCTTAAAACATCTTAAAACAGCAAGGGCTAAATGGCATGGAAGCACTGAGGTCACAAAGTCAAATTCTGCAGATCATTGTCCACAGGAAACAAGCATGTCAGTGTGAGGGGGATCCAAGAGTTACAGCCACATGTGCAAAAAATATTAATAAACTGAGCCACACCAGGTAAGTACAATACGAGGAGACTTGTATGTTTCTGCCATGTCCTGCACTCCCACAACATCGCCCCAGGCGTGAGTCCCTGATTACCATTTTATCCCCTTCAGATTCTGTAGTCTCAGCTCCAAGGCCTTACACAGCTCTGTGCCAGCTGCATTTTATCTCCACAGGATCACTGCTATAGCTCACCTTGATGTTCCCTTTATCTTTTCTTTCCACAGGCAGCTCTGTGCCTGCTCCTATTTCCTCTTGTGCCCTATCCCAGGCTGCAAGGTACTGCCACCCTAGTCTCCCGAATGGCTGACCTACCACCCCAAAGATGAGACAGGATGTGCATATAACAAGTGTAAATTTTTATGATCTCTTATTTCTATAAACTTCTTTCCTCTAATCTTTTTTTGTCATCCTTTTCTGGATTACGTCTAAGACGGTAAGCACCTTTGAGCGGAAACCTGAAGTAACTCCTACAAGTCCCAAATCAAGATCACAGGCAGTTTAGTCCATACTAAACTCTTTTTGCTATCAAGAGCTTACTTACAGCACATCTATTCATACTAATTCCAGAAAAAACTATTTTTTCTGCAATCAAAGCAGGGGCACGCAAGCTACACAAAAATTACTTAACTAGAACTCGGGACTTGAAAACTCTTAAGCAGTTCTCCAAAGAGCATCTTGTAAAAGGCACGTTGGTAGGAACCAGACCTCACCAGTAAAAACGTACAGAAGGTGGCTGAAGTATTTCAGAGTTTCACTGCATAGGTCTAGAAGGGGGAATTCAGTCTCTACCAGTAAATAAATAGCATAATCTGGAGTAAAAGTTCAAGAAGAACAACTCAGGAGTCCTTGGTTCACAGCCCCACTTACGCTCAAATCACACCTCTCAAATCACATGCACCATCCCTTTTCCCAACTCCAGCTGGTCAAAGCAGAGACTGCATCAGAAAGGGTTTACCTTGCTTCCTTATTAAAGGGCCCAGGCTCCACACATGAGAAGAGACTGGGCAGGAACAGTGTCTTCTCAGACACAGGGCAGCCCCCAGTGAGAAGAGCAAAAGTGGTTGGTCTTCTGTTGAAAAACTTAGAATGAAATATTTGATCTTGCTGCTAGAGTCTGAACAATGTGCAATCCTCCCCTGAATAACAAAGGCCAAGAGAGTGGCTTCACTGCCTAAATGGTTGGGGGTGGGAGTGGGAAAAAGGAGTTAACAGACACTACCATACTGTAGCTAGATCAGAGAAGCCTCAGAATGGGTGGAGGTGGGCTGTCAAACAAAGTCATGTCCTTATGTAGTGACCACTTTTCAAAGTTAGACAAATCTGGTTTCTTTAGATTAAAAAGGCATCAGTCCAAAGCAAAGAAAGGAGAGACTAAGTGTACATAGCAGTGTTTTTCTAACCCCTGTCTATTCATTATAGCAATGCAAAATGCACTGGATTTTTAAAGTGTTTCTTTTCACTGTAGCACTGGAACTGCAACAAACTATGAAGTTAGCACACTGACTCCAAAAAAGGTGGACACTCTATTTGTTACACCAGACGTTTTTAGGGAAAAAAGTCAGCACAAAACAGCAAGTTACTACAACATGCAACAGCTGCCTTGAGGGCATGGGATGCTCCAAAAAGCTATTTCTCCCACAAACCTAAGCACCCGTTTCTGAAGCATGGCTCCAGGACAGGGTTTAGTTGCGCTGGGCAGGGAAAGTTGGCTTTACTGTTCTGCACTTGCTCTGTGGTAAAAAGGGGATGCTAGTCTGCTGAACATACAAGTCTGACAACTCTATAGGGCCCTAAGAGAGCAGGTTTGACTCCAACTTTACCTGAAGTTGAGAAGCTACTCCATCCAGCCCAGTGTTTCCTTTTATGCATTATTACTTATTAGCAAACCATTAAGCCACCTAAAATGCATTCCTCTTCCAGGAATTATCTGCAGAAGTTCATATTAGAGTGAGGAATGTACAGACTCTCCCTTCCCACTTTATAACATGCAGAGATTTAGGAGATGCTTTGCAAAGTCACCCTGCCCACAGCACACAAGGGGGTGTGTGCAAATCATCCAGGAAATAACACATAATTGACCAGCCTTTATTTTTCTACACTGAGTTCTCAAATTTTAGGGGTTTTTTTGTTTCTTTAAAAAGACTCTCGCCTCCTTAGTTGGCAACTAAGAACTGCTTTACTATCCTGACAAAACCCTATACTACATAAGTAAGGGACTGCAGTGTGAGAACAGAACTCACTGCCAGGAAACACTAAAATAAATAGAAAAAAATAAGAAAAATTTCAAAGTGATGTGTTTGTTTGAGGGTCACCTATTAAGATGTAGTGCTTCAAAGGTTAGCCACCAATATGCAGGTGAAGAAATGGACACAATTTTCCAGTTTTACTTGCTTTAGAAGTTATTTGTGACAACATATGGATAAATTTCAAGACAAGTGTAACTTTCATTTTAACTGTGTCCCTTCTTTAAGGCACAAACTTTCTGTAGCACTTTTCAGACACAATTTCCTTTTGCAACCATTTTCAGTGCTAGTCTGACAAAATACCCTTATCTCTCTACTTTTCACTGGCAGGTCATCAAGCAGATCTAGGTTGTGTTTTTTTTCTTTTTTTTGTCAGCTACCACCATTATACAAAAGCACATAATAGGTTTGTAATCTGCCACTGAATCCCCTAGCAACTGTACGTCACTTTAGATGTAAATTACAGACAATTCCTTCCCAGGCAATTTGAAGAGTAGAGAGATAAATCTATAATTTGAGCAGATCTAAATGGTACATAGCTGGGAGAAAGCTACCCTAAATAACTGAAAGAAAACAGCCAAACACATCTCAAACACAAGATTAAAACTCTGTACCCTTTCTTGAAACAGAAGATGCCACATTCAGGACAACATTAAAAAAGTCTTTAACCAAGTTTTAGCAGACCACTGTGCTTGGCATATCCTGCCCCATCACTGCTGATCATCAAAAGGTGCGCATGCAAACAGACCAGTTTTCCTTTGAAGAAATTTCTTCCTGACTGATTCACTTAGCAATGTCACAATCCCATGTTAGTGAGGTCATAACTGATAGACTTAGGTATCAGTGGAATAATGAAATAGAAGAGAAAAGTTACAGAGAAGGAATAACTATTCAAAAAGTTAAGATAATTTAATAAATTTTGATTAAAAAGCCACATGCTCTCCAGAAATGTGCATCCCTTTGAAGAGTCCACACTGAAAATTAAAGGCCTGCTTTTTGATTTTCCACATGACAACAAAAAGGAGGCTCTTCCCTGGTTATATATGTTGTAAAGTAGCTCAATATGCAAAAGAACCAGACCTCTTCCTCTCAAAACTGGTTTTGGAAGCCTTCACTGTACACTGAGAAGACAACTAGTATTTGACTACAAATAAAAACTGAAGGACAATTGGCACTGGCATGGTACCATACTCCAAAACCTGGAAGGTTCAGATCTGTCAACAAACTGAAGTTCCAGGATCAAAGGCAAAGCCTAGAGAGTGCTGTGTGGAGGAGCAATACCCTTTAATGGTCCACTTGCCAAAATTCACCAGTCTGGCTCAACTGGTGGCCTTGGCTCCAGAGAAGCCCTATGGATGCATGGGTGGGGAGGAATGCTCCAGGCCAGGACTGAAGAACAGGGACAGAAGTTTGCATCATCTCTACCTGCCATACTCCAGGCACCACCACTAGCTCCTCAATTTCCTCATCACTACTATCTTCCAAATAAAAGTGAAAAGGTGACAGCAGATGTCATGCAGGAAGCAGATAAATTAATTCTGAACATTCACAGTATATTGCCCTTTAAACCATGAAGCCACAGTTCTAAAGAACTCAGGAGAGTCACAATTAAAGTTTCAATCATCAGCCTTGATGCTGCCTCCATACCCTCATCCACCCCATCAGAGGCTGTAGAACCTCACCAGCTGCCACATGACACTTAAGCTTGCCATGGCACAAATACATTTTAGTAGCACCACTCCCATTTACCCAAACCCTGCACACTACCTGAATCCTGTCCTTGCCGCCAGGTGTGTCATGCTGTGAGAAGAGGAAGGGATTCCAATAACGCAAAGGTTCAGATAACACAGCAGAGTCCCTGGCCAGGACCACAAGGACAACAAGGAGCTCCCTGCCAGGTGCATGGCCACAGGACTGCTGGATAGCCCCTGCACGAATGCAGACAGGGAGCCTTGTGCAGCCCTGCAGAGGCAGGGGGAGTAAGCGTGGCTGCGACAGGAGAGAGACGGAGAGCTCCCCTGCACTGCAGCAGGGCCACTGACACCTGATCCCCACAAGCGCACAGTGCAGGGAAGGCTGCAGCCCCAGAAAGGTAGAGCAAAGTCCTGCGAGGGTTTTTACTATGTGCCACATCTTCTGCCTACATGGATGGGCATCATCCCAGCCCTGTGCCAGGCCAGGGACTTCTCTGCAGCCCTGCTGTCACAGGAGTGAGTGAGTGGGGCAAAGCAGAGACCCTAATCCAGGGCTCAGAGATGTTGTCTGGCCAAAGAGGAGGCCGCTCCAGGGCTGAATGGCTCCTGCCTTCTTGATTACCTGAATAAATTTTAATCCATGCCCCATCTGCTATTCAGATAATTGGGAGCATGCAGTCCTCTGGTTTTCAGTTATACAACAAGCTGAAAGTATAGGTACAACTCAGGTAGCATACAAGGGGAAGGGGCTCTGCCACATTTGAAAGTAGTGTTGCGTGAAGACCAAAACTTTGGTCCTGAATTACAAAGATAACACTACAAAGTGGGTCAACAATTTTCAGGATCCAGGGCTGAACAAAGAGAAAAAACAAAGTACACCAGGAGTATCTTGAACTGACCCTCTCAGGACAGTGGTTTTCAAACTTTTTTCCTTGGGACCCGGTAGAAAAAACACATTAATGTCCATGACCCAACAATTACACCTTTAAGCATTGCATTTCAGTCTCTTAGCGGCGGCAGCAGGGGGTGCTGTAACCCAGTACCTGACGGCCTGTGACCCAGTACTGGGTCTCGACCATAAGTTTGAAAAACACTGCTCTCAAGACGCTCATGGGAGTTGCTGATTGACCAGAAGGAATGGGAGGCAGGAAAAAGCTGGCCCTTGTGTCCTGACTGATGCACAAGGTGACTGCCAAGCAGAACATACGCACATGCCAACAGTGGAGATGCAGCAAAGCAAACCTGATGCACAGCCATCTTCTTTGGACTGCAGACAGAGCTGCTGCAGGCTCAGACCTGACATACTGCCCCATTTTACCTCCATAATCATTAGTTCTTAAGCATAACACCACAGGATCAGAGGTTCTCACTTAAGCTGTGAGGAAACTGTGCATCTAGTTTTCAGTAGTCCACTATCGTGAGGATAATTACATAGCCACAGAGTCAGGCAACAGACAGAAATCCTCACTGACCTAGAAGGGCATTGAGTCTTTCTCCCTACTCCTAACAATGCTTTGCACAGCTTCCCTACAAATGTTATTGCTCCGCGAGGGCAAAAGCATCCCCCTTGATCTTTATGCTCACTTCAGTAGGAAAACCATTGTGCCTCAAGGGGAATACATGCCCCCAACTTTGCATTCATAGGCCATAGAAAATAACACATGTAACCTGGCCTTCTCATAAAGTAGGTTTATACTGTCTAGCTGTAAATACTATTTCAAGAACTCCTAAAAGTTCACTAGGATGATGCATCAACGCATGGAAGAGTGACTTGGGCCCCCAGTGACTTACCACATACCAGCAAAGATTCAGTGGGGAGAGAGGAAAGCCAACAAGCTGCTTAGGAGCTTCTAACTAGAAGCCAAGCCATGGAACAGAAGTTAGCTTTGTCTGTAATCCACTAGTGGTGCAACCTCTTATCAAGCACGCAAGAACAATAAGTGGAAGGAAAAAATCAAAAGCTGACAGTAAATGCTCCTTTTGGATGTTCATGTAGATCGTAAATGCAATGCACGCATTATGAAGTCAAAGAGCAAACTCAGCAAGCAACTAGAAATGATAACTTTTTTACCTCAACTGTTTTGGCAGCGTTCCAGAGACTGGTCACAGGAATCAAACTAACATACTACACAGGGATGTGGAACAGGTCAGACTCTGAACACATTTGACGTCAGGTAACACAAACAGCACTGGGTTACATTTTCTCGAATAAGTGCTAGACCAATACTGCAGTCAGTCACATCAAATTTAAAATCAAAAAGGCCAGAATAAACCCATTGCAAGGTCCTTCCATTAGGCTAGTCTTCATACACACTGAAGGATCAGTAAGATGGCTTTTTGGCACCGCGCAACATTTCAGAGGAAGAACACAAGTTCAACAAGGTGGAGAAACTGTTTATAGAGCAAGCGCAGAAACAATACATGTGTTTAATAGCCCAGGAACTGCCACCTTATTCATTACGCAAACCAGCGAGCACTTATCCTTTCCTATCCATTTAACCACTAACAGCAGAGAAGCCCAAACGCCTCTCTTTTAGATGGTGGGCAGAAAGCAAAGTCTATCAGTAGCCCTTGGCTACCAAACAATGACAGAAACCACACTTCATTTAGAAAAGCAGCACCCCTGTTCACGTTGGACAAGCCCTCCAACCAGCTTCCCCAAACATTTAAGACAGCTGCCTAACCACTCCTACCCCACTTCCCCAAACCCTATCCCGCCTAACAGGTTAATTCCGAAGAAAACCGCCTGAACTAGAGGCCTAATGTTTCCTTCATTCATTGCTAGTGACCTTTCCCAAAGCTGATAAACATTCATTAAATATAAATGGTTGTTACCAATGTTAAGTTGATAAACCCAGGGCCTGTAATTACCTTTAACCGTCACGCACAGATTGCCCAACTCACTTATGTGATGTAACCAACACCCCACATTAAAAATAGTGTTGGGACAACCTAGGGTTTATTCTACAGAGGCTGGCGAGGAGGTGGTTTCTACCAAGCAGGTTAGAGCCCCAGCTTCTGCCACCCTACCTGCACCACAGCCACACGCACGCCCTAAAGATGAGAGCCGAAGGAGAGCTTTTGAACCCCTTCCAGCCCCATGCCAGGAAGAGACACCCAGCCTCCCATTTCCCCGCATCCACACAGCTAGGGCTCTGGGGAACGGGCTCCACGGCGGCCTTCCTCGAAACCTCAGAGATCACAACACAGCTTCACCCAGGAAGAGAAAGAGAAAAGTTGGCTTCCTCCTCAGCCAGGCAGGGGCGGCCGGGGGGCAGCCGGTAACCGGCTTTCAGCGGCCACGGGCGGGAGAGGGAAACTCCCCGCATCCCCCAGCCGGCCGGGCACGCAGGGGGGCGCTCCCCGGGCTGTGTGGGGCGCCCAGCCCCACAGCGGGGAGGGGGCACGGGGGAAGCCCGGCTCCGCTCCCCCCCGGGGCCTGGCTGGCGGCCCCGGCCCCGGCCCCACTGACACGCACGGCCCGCCCCCAGCGCAGGCGGGGACCAGGCCAGGCAGGGGGCACGACCCGACCCCCCAGCGCCCCCGCCCGCGGCACCTTGCAGCCCTGGTAGCCCTCGAAGGCCCGCAGCGCGCTGTCCGTCAGCTTGACGTGGAAGACGGAGACGCGGGTGCCCCGGCCGAGCCGCCCGCAGGACAGCCCGTACCCGCGCTCCGCCTGCAGCGCCGCCATCTTGCCACCGTCTCCCCCGCCCGCCTCCGCGCCGGGGCGGGGCCTGCCGCCGCGCGACACGCCCCCTTATGCATTATTCACGACACCGCCCGCCGAGCCGCCGGCGCGCCTGTTGCTGGGCGAAGAGGGGCAGGCGGCGGGGCGGGGGAGGGGGAGAGCTCTGATTGGCCAGGCTGCCGAAGGCTGGCTCCCGATTGGTCTGTGGAATGGAAGCGGGGGGAAGGGAGGGGCGGGGCGGGCAGGTTGAGGCCGCTGTGCATTGTGGGTGATGTGGTCCCGAGGCCGCCCAGAAGCCGAGTGGAGGCGTCCGCGGGGGGGGCTGAGCTCGGCTGGAGGACCGGGAAGGAAGGGGCGGGGCTAACGGGGCAGGCCACGCCCCGGGGCGGGCTCGGGGGAGGCTGGCGAGCGGCGCGCCGCAAGTTGTGAATTGCCCCAGCCTTTGGGGCTGCGGAGGAGCCTGGTCTCGGATGCACCCTTGGTTCAAGCTGCTTGTGCGGACCTTTAACTACAGCGGTGGGCTTAAAGCAAGACCGCCCCTGGCTGGAGTTACTCCGAGATAAAACGGGCCTTGAACGCTACCTACTAATCCACTAGTGGAAGGGGGATTAATCAGCCCCACTGTGACTGAGGCACTTTTAGGTCAGTTTAACTGCAGCCACAGGAGAGGTGGTACCCTTCAAATCTCACCAGTCAGCAGCATCCTGCTCTTGGTGCACATGCTGTGTCGACCACCCTGCCTATGGGATTTAACTCATGTCTGGGGCAAGTTAAGCCCACGGGCAGGGGCGTCACTACCACTGGGCACATGGGGCTCGTGCCCCAAATCCTGGCCCTCAGCCCCTGCCTCTTCCGGTCTCCAGAGGAAGATCTGGGACCCAGCCACCCACAGTGACTGTGGCTGCTTCCAGCACCTGCTGCACGGGTTGACGCTCCCTGCCCTGTCCCCTGCCAGGGATCCAGGGCCAGGCTGGCAGCAGCAGGCACCTGAGGCCTGGTGCAGAATTGGGGCTGGGGGCGTGGCCCACAGCCAGAGGACAAGGGGGTAGCCTATGCCCCAGCTCCTTCCCTGGGACAGCACTGTCCCTGCCCCTGGGAACATCCACCCCGACGCTGCCCAGCCATAACAAGATCCCTGTCCTCTCCCACTATTAGCTAAATGGCACAAGTGTGTTTGGGCAGCAGTCCATATTCTTCCAGCAGACGACAAAGTAGGATTTTCTCCCATGAAACCTCATGCAATACATAAATGTTAGTTTTTAAAAGTTCCACAGCACTCCTCATTTGTTCTGCTATCCCTATATACAGATGCAATCTAGGGCACAGGCTCAGCCAGTGTCTTAATGCCAGTCATATATACTTTAGTCCAACCATGTTCCCTGCTACTCCCAGCAAACAGTGCAGTGGCCATTACAAGCAAGAAACCAGGGCAGGACTTAGGTCTCCAGGAACATAGCATCATGCCCTGCCACCAGCTCCAGCCCTAAATTTAAGGGCCCACTTTTGCAGAGGCTGCTGAAAGAAAGCAAGGGTCATATTGCCATCAGAGAGTGGCACCTGGGGTCAGCAGGGACATACCTGCTTCAGAGCCAGCATGCTGCAAAGAGACTGCAAATAGTGCATGCTGAGCACTGGCCCATGCTGCTCCCCCAGTCACGGGCTGTGGCAGCAGGTTCAGCTCCACCCTGGGCTGGGCAGTCACCCCAAGGCAAGGGCTGGGCTGATGGACCGGATGTGCTACTAGCATCCCTTGACGTGCCAAACTTCCAAGTGCCTTCGACTAAAGGCTGGGGGCTGTTGCAAGCACAGAACCCAGTGAAACAGCTGGCTTGGCCCCAGCTGTGGGTCCCTCTTGCCCATGTTGGCGTTGCTTCCTTCCCCTGCTTGCAGGCCTTTTCCTCCTCAGTTTAGTGAAGTGAAACTGGTGGGGGTGGCCATGGTTCCAGGCAGCATCACGTTATCTCTGCTAGATGCCATTGCTCCACACCACCCTGCTCAGCCTCAAGTGCTAGCTAGTCACAGGCCAGGCTACGGCAGGGAATGCATTTGGAGCTGGGCTGGGTTTGGAGGAAACAGGGATTCCCCAGCCCTTCCCAGGAAAGCTCTTTGGTGCAGTCAGTGAACCTCAGGCTGCAGCCACTGCCCTTGGGAGAAAGTATCTGGAGCACAGCCCACAGGTTCCCCCAGCTGGGTCGGTCCTGAGATCATGCCCTCTGGGAGGTCCTCATGGGCAGAAAGGAAGCTTCTCTCCCCTAGGCACTGCTGCATTTTGGTTTGTTGCTGCTTGAAGTTGCAGCTCACCCACAAATCCAGCGGCCTCAGGCCAGCCTGTCACTGAACAAGGAAGAAGTTTATCAGAATGATGTCCATAGGGTGGGGGTGACAAGCAACATCAGTTACAGCAGTCCAGCCAAGCCACGTCTATAGGGCTGTGCTGGCTGCCACCAGCAAGACAAGCTCTGTGCCTTCCCTAAAAACCAGGAGAGAGTTTCCATCTCACGAGCAACTAAAGATAGCTCCAGTCCCAAGAATCAGCCACAGTATCCTGTGCAGGACATCATCATGGGGTCCGCCTACCCTGCAATTAAAAACCCACAGCTGGCCAGGCCAGCTAACTTGGGATCAGGCTAGCGGGTTGTTTAACTGTGGTGTAGACGTCTGGGCTGGGGCTGGAGCCCAGGTTCTAGGACCATGCAAGGGTGGAGGGCCCCAGAAGTTGAAATGTTTAAAAGCCCTGCATCAAACCTCACCAAGTGCCTATGCTCTGCACACAGGCAGCTTCCTCAGGCCTGGAAGCAGAGCTGCTGGCAGGAAGAGGCTGCCGTAACTTAAGCCTCAGCACCCAGAGCAGCTGCACAACCCTGCTCCAGGGAAGGGGCTAAAAGAAGGGCCAAGGATGAGCTCTGCTCTGTGCCCCACCTACCTGGCCCATTAACCTCTCTCTGGTGCAGGGGGGGAAGCAAGGCAAGACAAGTCTGTGGCAGATCCAGCAAGGCAGGCTGCACAGCTGTGAAGATCAGCTCGAGGAGCCTTGGCAGCCACCCCCACCCCCAATCCCTGCACCACCAACAAAGAGGCCCTGCTTTGGAGACATGCAGTTGAGACTTGATCTTTTATTGGAGATTTTCACAGTTGATTTTGGGAAGAAGAGGAAACAGTCTTTAGACTCCATACAAGCACAGCCAGCAAAACAGTGCAGCCATACAGAAAGTACAGGCCCTGATGCACAAGTGGGGAGGGAGGCACAGTTGCTGGGAAATCCAGGAGCAGGAACTGGGCTGGCCAGAGATAAAGGCAGAGGGGAAATGCCCTCTCACAGGGACACAAAAGAGAACAAACCCATAGAGATGTACAGATGAAACAGACACAGAGACATTTCCCTCCTGAACCATTCTGGCTATGAGTCACTTTCACTTCCACGGAGCATCTCATTTTCCTGGGACAGTTCCCGGCCCTGGCCCCATGGTGAAGAGGGCAGTGTGGGGGAGTGTGAGTGAGTGCTGGGAGCAGGGCACTCCAAGAGCCCAGGACTGTCCCCGACGGACAAACCTGGTGTACGAGTGAGGGCTCTGCCCTCTGAGACTACCCCACCACACAAGGGACAGAATCTAGTGACAGTGTCAAGGCTTCACTCCCCTACCACCAGGGATGCCTGGTGCAGAGCGCAGGGGGTGGCAGCACCCCCCAGAATCATTTACAATAGGAAACCAAATGGTTCTGGAACAGGCTTCGGGAACTTTGCTGTGGAAAGCTGGGGTCATTTCACACCAGTACCCGTGAGCACAGCTAACAGCTCCCTGCACCTATGCGGATGGTGTGCTGATTGCATTCCCCCCAGGCTGACTGAGAACAGCCACCACTGGGGGTCACTCAGAGAAAGCTGCATCCATTAACAGAAAATGGTTCCTTTGGGAGCCCCTCAACCTTCCAGAAGGGGCAGTCTGTCAGATGGCACCAGCACAACTAGACACTGCTCTGCGGACCCCAGGTCTCATGTGGTGCCACATGGGGACGACAACAGATTAGTGCCCAATGCACAGAAATCTTGTGCTCCAAGGGCTCATCTGCCCTGGGCATGGTCTGCTCCTGGGGAGCCCCAGGGCTTGCATCCCTCCAACTGTGCCCTGGTCCAGTGAGAGGGTACTGCAGGGAGCATGGATCACACTAAACCAGGGCACCAGTCCCCTCTGACAAAGAAGGTCATTGTCTCTGTGATTTACCGTCTGTGGATAATGGGGGGGTCAGAGCCTCCAGAGGGGAAGCAGCAATGCACAGGGCCCCCTGCTCCTCTCTGCTGGGAGATCAGCAGTCAGTGCTGGCCTGTGCAGGGCCGGGGGTTCCAGGGCAGCTTGGGCCATGGCACCGTACCTAGTTCCTTGCTGCTATGACAACTGACAAGGCCACACCTCCAAGCGCGACGGCCGTGGCCCCGAAGAGCCACTTCCAGGGAATAGACTAGAAAAGAAGGAAAGAGCTGGTGAGCATCCACAGGCCACCCCACCTACAATTAAGGGCTTTGGGGTCACACAGCAGCTCAGATGGAGCTGTTCAGGGGCTGGGGAGCATAAGGGATCAGCCCATGTGGTATGGAAGCATGCAGCAAGGATCCCTGCTCCAGGAGCACTGGGGACAGTGGGGCCCACAGGACAGACTATGCTCTGTGCTCCAAGTGCTCCCCTGGATGGGAAAGAGGGGCTCCCCCTGTTTGCAGGAGATGATGGCACTTGGCAGACAGGAGCCATTCCTCAGCCCCACTGACATCTCACTGCTCCCCACTAACCACAGCGAGCCGGCATCTCAGCCCTCTCGCCTCCAGATCCACCTCCAGCCGGCTCTGCTGTCCCCCACCAGGTCAGGGTGGCTCTGCATTGATTAGGCACGTTCCAGCGGGCTTACTAGGAGAGGGAACATCCATGAGTGCTGCAACCAGCTCTCCCAACATGTGGGTAGAGTGTCAGCAGCAGCAGCAGCAGCAGCAGCAAGAAAGACAAAGCCAGGAGGCAGTGATGGATCGTGGGAGAGCAACCAGCACAATATCACCCACCCCACCTCTCCTGTCACTCACCCGGGGTGACCTGTCTTTGCACGGTGCAGGGGGGCTGCTACTGGTGGGGCTTCCCAACATCTTCTTGTACATCGCTGTCTCCACATGCTTCTGCTCTGCATGTTTCTTCATCAGCTTGGAGAGCTCAGCATGGATTGTCTGGAAGTGAGAAAGCAAAGCACATGTGAGAAGTCACTCCCACCTCCCCTTTCCAGCCAGCTCCTAGGGCTCTCTGCAGAGTGAGGCAGAGAAAACATGCTGGTCCTGCACAGGGTGAACCTGGGCTCATTCACACAGAGCCGCCAGCCCCTTGAAGCCAGGGTCCATCACTCTGGGTTTCCAAGGGTGCTGCACCTGCAATTTCCCCTGTGCAGCAGGAGCCATGCATGGACAGGGAATCTCCCCCCACTGCCACCCAGCCCCAAGCTTTGAGCAGCTTCACTCAGTGCAGAGAGGCCAGGCCTCTGCCACAGAGACCAGAACAAGGGTTGCTAGTTTTGACTCCTTGCTGACTTGTTTCTTGCGTGCCTCCATTTCCCCACCTTGAGAGCCCTATGAGAGGGTGATGGGGCCTTGCATTTGGTCTGACCCCTTTGCAGGCAAGACACATCTCTGTGCTGGGTAAGGAAGCTGCATCTCTGAGGCTGGTCTGCCTGAGTCCCAGCACACAACAAAGTGACAGGGACAGAGAGCTGTCACTCCTCCTTCCCCCCAGACAGGTCCCTCCATGGGCACATGGCTCAGCCCAGCTCTAGCAGTCAAGACAGGCCTCTCACAAGCCCTTGGGATGGTTCCCCAGTGCACCCAGGACATGCTGCTTGCCTGGCCCAGCTGCGGGGGCTGGCCAGGGTGTGGACATCTCCAGCAGAGGTGGAAATTCCAACAAGGCCACGACAACAGGAGAGTCTCAGGAACAACAGATGTCCCAGGCCAACAGGCCCCGCAGCTTGCAGCCTCTCCCACAGTGGCTTTGCAGCCAGCCACACAGCCGTTCCTCCAAAAGACTTATTCTTGTACCCAAGCTCCAGGCAGGTGCTGAGCATGGCTGACTAGCCAAGCTGGTTTCCATAGCGTGTGCTCCCCTGCCAAGGCCTCTCTGTGGTAAGGAAGGAGCTATGGAGGCCGGTGGTTCAACACTCAACGCTCAACACCCAGGAGGCACCTCTGCCTTGGTGGTCAATCTATTACACGGTCTCCCCCAACCCCACAGGAAACAAAGCAGCTCCCAGAGCACCAGCACCCTGCCAATGGTGCCTCAGAACCTCCTGCAGCGCAGAGACCTGGCCACACAGGTTGGATGTCAAGGAGCATTACCCACAAGTAGTCTTGCTCCCCAGAGATCAGCAGGGCACCCCCTGACAGAAGAGAGCAAGGCCTCAGTAGCAGAACCACCTCCAGGGCCCATCAGGAGGGAAGAATGTCTTTGATAATCCCATGACCCCGACACAGCTGCAGGCATCTATCGCAGGTGCAGGTGGATGGGCAGCGATGGCCAGGACGATGGAGCTACGAGCAAAAGTAAATGCAGACACCACAGCGAGTTCTGCTGAATGAAGGGCATGTACACGTCTGGAGTAGGCCTGGGCTCTGAACAAGCTGTGCTGATAGCCTTGGTTGCAGAGTCTGCGCAGCCCTTAAGACCTTCTTTTGTCTCCAAAGCTCAGGCACTTGGCGGAAAGGCTCCTTAGATAGACAAGGAAGACACGCCTGGCCCAGGAAGCTCAAGAGACCACCAGATACGGTTTCCAGGACAACAGAGCCAATACCAACTCCACTCCAAGCTCCCACTCCTCTATGTCCCTAGCCAGGAGAGCCACCAACTTCTGTCTTGGGAGGAGGGGAATGCAGCACAGGCTTGGAGTAAAGATGTCTAGGAGACAGGTCAGCATCCAGAGGGAACAAATCAGAAGTCAGCTCACTTCTGCCAGACAAGGTACACCACAGCACAGAGCTTTAAAATGATGGGTGGATGGATGGGCTAGACCACACCTCCCAACAGCTCTGATGAGACCTAGTTGACTTCAGAGTCCATCCCTCCAGGCAGCTGAACCACCCTCTGCTTGCCAGGCGCAGGGCCCTTTGGAAGGTCACATTAGCAGCCTAGGGCCTTTGCACAGGAAATGCTGCTGGGTGCTAATGTCACCGCCAGTGGGAAAGGATTTCCTGCAAGGTTTTAAATGAGACTAAAACTTTGCTCAAGAAGTGAAGAATGGCAGAGACGTGGCGGAGTTTCTTTGGATTCCTATCAGAGAATGGGAGAGGTGAGACAAGTTGGAAGCTAGCCTCAGGCGGATCCCATCAAGCCTTTGCTGTTCTCTTTAGCATAATCACTTGGGTGCTCTCTGAAGCAGTGACAAAATTTCATGGGATTCTAGGGGCTTCCGTGACTTAAATCCCCTCCCGTCTGAACAGCATCCCTATGAACACTGGGAAGCGAAGCTGGAAAGCACCAAGGTTTCAGAAAGCCACAGGCCAGTCCCAGCACAGCATGGAATTGAGCTCACTGCCTCTTAGACCAGAGCAAGGTCCAGACAAGGTGGATTTAAACACCCATTTAGAGGCATTTTCAGCGATGTTATCGTCTCAGCCCCACTCTGGGATACAGCAACAACTGCCTCTGCCCCCACAGGCTGAGGATTCCTGGCAGCCTCTAGCCATTTTCCAAAGCTCACACCAAAGAGCCAGCACAGAGCTGTGTGTGGACAGGGCAATGACCCACGGCTGCAAAGATTTGGGTATCTGGCTGCTGCCTGTGCCACTAATGTAGTGTGGCTGCGCCCTCTGCTGGGCGACCCTGGATATGGTCTCTTCACAGCAGTCAAACCCATGGAGCAGCATAAAGGCCCCTAGCCAAGGTAGAGTGTTACTTAGAGGAGCCAGTGTTACTCCTTGACTTCTCTTATTTATTCCAGGTGTTTGTTAGACTCAGTTCATTTAAAAGCATTCAGGTTTGCTGCTTTCCACTGATGGGCTCTCCTCACAACTTCGCTCTCATTTGGACCATTAGGAGAGTCAGGGCCGTCTTGCTTTGGCAGTCCTCTATGCGAGCCAAGCATGGCAGGGATAGGCTCTTCTTTCACAAACAAGGCAGAATTTCCCATTTGTGCTCTTCATGGAAATGGACTCAGGCTCTGCGATGAGGAACCTTCACAAGACTGGTATTCGAGGCCAAATTCAATCTGACCACTTCCATAACAACAACAAGAGCTCAAGGGATTTCCAGAGAAGGTTTGACTCTGGAAAGTCTCTTTACGATGTTCCCGACAGTGAAAAGCAACCTTTTAGCCTAGTCACTGCTGCTTTATCACTCTCCAACAGGCAGTCTGCAGACTTGGCGCTGCTAGGTGGGTGGAACGTTCAGTTGCTTTCATGGGAGTTTGAACCCGAGCGTTCCACACAGGCTCACCTCACTTGCTGTGCAGCAAGACATTTCCAGAGCAGAATGTGCCCCATGAGGGCAGCTATTAGCCAGAGACCCCTTTTCACTGACCCCATTTTAAGAGTTAGAATCTGGAACTTCCAAGCAGAGCATAGGGAGAGAGAAAAGCTCAGTATTGTGGTTTGGACAGCCTCTGCCACAACTGGCCCATCCCATCTGTGGCCTTTAGGTGCTACCAGATGCAAAGTTCAAGAACACTTCAGTGAAATACCCACTGAGATGCCTACTTCTAAAACAACAGGCACTTGCTGACAGACAGAACAAACACTATTCTGTCTCTGCCCTGACCCACGGAGGTTGTGTGTTCTGCCTTCCATTCCCGGGACAGCAGTAAGGACTCAGGGCTTCCATTCCTGCAGCAGGGCATTAAGTGGCAGGAAGTGCCCAAGCCAGAGCTCATCCTCTGTACTGAAGTGCAGTCCAGATCTTTAGGGCTGCTCCCAGGGCAGAGTCACTCACGCTCTGCATTCCACACAGGGAATCAGGGGTTGGTTCCCACCCCACCTCCTTCAAGAACGTCCAAGAGGCTGGAGTAGCTCCTGGAAGTTGCTTGCCTGGGATCATCATTGCTGGGGGTGTTTTTAACTAGAGTCTGAGCTGGCAGGGAGTCTTGCCTACTATGGTGCTGGACTCTGGGAGGCAGAGGAGGAAGGGGAAAAGAAGAATCCCACTAGATCAGTTCACCTCTCCTTAGCTAGAGCACAACCAACCCCTGCACTATGCAGCATGATCACACAACACATTTCCCCAGCAATCTGAGCACCCCGGGAGATGCCGCCAGCCCCCTGGCCTGGTCAGCGGAACAGTGCTGACACTCCCAAGGAGTGCCGGCCAGCCTCCCCAAGCTAGGACACCTGGCAATGAGAACATGGAGTCTCAACAAAAGCCAAGCAATCCCACATGACCAGAAACCTTGAGGCGCCAAGAGGGTAAATCCCTACCTAGTTGCTATCTTCCACCCCAGCAGGGAGAGCAACATGCTAGCCATGCCTAGAAGGCAGAGTGGCCTACCTTGTTCGATGGCTCCAGCTTCAAAGCTGCTCTGAGAATGGGAATGGCCTCCTTGTACTCGCCCTGCTGAGCCAGCACCTGCAAATGAGCCATAGAGCTGAGAAGAGAAGCCCTGGCCACTGCCCACCTCCATTCCCCAGTGCACACTCCTGCCCAGGCTGCAGGAGCTGGAGGCTCAGAGCCCCTCCCTCACCTTCCCCTTTCGGAAGAGGGCCTTGATGTTCTCCGGCTCGTGCTCCAGGACCAGGCTGCAGGATCTCAGGGCAGCCTCATAATGGTCCAGCTTGAGCTGGGAGGCTGCCAGGTTGTTGAGACATTTCACCTTCACCTCAAGTAGCTCAGCCTCCTCCTCAGGGCTGAAGTCGACTGCAGAGACCCAGAGGCAAGTTACAACCCAAGAACATGGCCTCCCAGCCCTGCTTGGTTCGCCACAAGAGGGAAGCCTTCTTCCTATATCCCAAGGCCATGGAGTTGTGAGGACCTCACTATCTCTGGAGAAGCCCCAATCGGTGCTGGGATCTGGGATGGGCAGAGAGGAGCCAGCTCATAGCCATGGGCAGCCCACTCAGGGTGGCAGTGGTGCCCTGGCTCACCAAGTCATGCGGGTAGGGCTGCCCGATGAAACTGAATGTGGGGATGACTTAGGGGGCCGAAGAAAGATCAGGTATGCAGTGAAGAGAGCAGACTAGAAAACCACTGCTTCCCCAAAAACTTGCTTTGGCACCACAGAAGAGCCATGTCACAACAGGGCCCTGGGCATGAGACACTTCAGCAAGGAGGTTGCAGTAGTTCCCACGAGCCACAGGAGGCAGGCTGCCAGGAGACCCAGCTCTGGGGCAGGAGTGAGGCAATGGGGCATTCCCAGCTCAGGCAAGGAGACCCTGCTGAGAAGCCGGGAAGGAACTCCAGTGTCCCCAGAGCAGAGCCATGTGGGCAGGTACCTTTGGAGCTGGAGCCAACGACCTTCAGGGCAATGTCGTAGGAGTTGATGGCCAGCACGTACTCCGCTTGCTGGTAGTAGAAGTTCCCACGCTCTCGCTTGCGATTGGCCAGCTGGATTTTCTCCGTCCCACTGAGGAGCTCCAGGTCAGGAGCATCCTGCACGGCCAGCAGCTGCACTTCCAGGGTGAGGGCTGCGTTGGGTGGGATGTCGGGGCTCCTGCTCAGATGGACGCGACACAATGGCACCTCTTCTAGGACGACTGGCCCAGCCAAGGCCCTGAGGGCTCTGGAGCTCTTGGCCCAGCCAAGGAGCTCTGAAGTGGCTATCACACTGCTTCGGAGCTGCCCAGCATCAGCTCCTTAACTCCACCTGCCACTGCCGAGCCATGACCATTTAGTGCTAGGGAAGAGGGAGCACCCATGACCAGTGTAGGTGGAGGGGGCCAGAACAGGGTCAGCAGCACGAGGACAGACCTTTGCTAGCTGGGCCTCCAACTTGACCCAGTGTCACCCATTCCTGACGGACAAGGGGGCCACTCTCCATGGCCCACCAAACTCTGGGCTTATTGACTGGGATGCTATGGCACAACTGCCCAGGAGGAGCCACACAGAGAACAACTCCCCTCGGCCTCACTGCTGCAGACTAGGGACGAGTCAGGTAAGGGCCC
This sequence comes from Podocnemis expansa, assembly GCA_007922195.1. NCBI lineage: Eukaryota > Metazoa > Chordata > Testudines > Podocnemididae > Podocnemis > Podocnemis expansa. The sequence goes on along the minus strand of ML682020.1, from coordinate 5,605,945 downwards.
CTCCAGGACCCTCACTCCCCCCTTAGGTCCTGCTGCAGCTCACCTCTCCATGGCCAGTCAGTGCCCAAGGTCCCGGGACTCCACTCACCTGCCCTGCAGGCCGTAGCAGTACTTAGCATCTGACACGATCAAGGCAGTTTCTCCCATTTCCAGCAGCTGCACACACAAGTCCAGGGCCTGCAGAAACCCAGAGTTCAGAGGGGGCCCTCTCCCCTTGGGAGCAGGCAGTCACAGATTCAAATCCCTCACTGGACTGGGGCTCGTACCCCACCAGATGCTGTCAGGTAGTGGAGGGATTGTGCTGCCAGACAGGTCATTACATCAGAGCATGCTGGCACGGGAGCAGCTCAGAGTGGAGGCTGCCAGCCACAAAAACCAGAGCACGGCACAATGCGGGGCAAGGCAAGAGTGCATCAGCTTGCAGGTCCCAGATCAAGCCTCTACTTCCATCCAAACCATGGTGCCTGGTACAGCAACACAAGGCCCCATGAGCAAGGCAGGGAGCCCTGCTGCTTGGTGGGCAAGGCAAGCTCCTATCTGGCTTCTGGCAGTTGCCAGAATGTGCCAGGGGACACACTCCTGACCCACCCATTCTCTGAGCTCTTTGAGAATAACCCAGCTGCCAAATCCACAGAAACATTGTAGCTGGGCCTAAAATGCTCAGATGGATTAGAAGCACCCCACGCTGACCCACATCCAGCGTTCCTCCCTTAGCCAGGCACATTACAGGGTAAGAGGAGGCAACAAGGAGAGCTCCTTTTGGAGCACCAGGGATCTGCAGTCACCAGTGGCAAGCAGGACCCCAAGACCAGAGGAAGCAGCAGACTGATCCACATCAGATCCTCCCACCTGCACATGCCCATGTAAATGAGCCAGGCAGGCCAGCTTCTGCGCAGAGATTTAACTCGCTGTTCTGCACTGCTCCGAACAGCCTCTGCCCCCTTGCACCCACCTGGATGACGTCACCATCTCCAACGGTGAAAGAGAGACTGGGGTCCTCTTCCACCACGCTGCCGTCCTCCAGCATTGCCTTGAGTCTGATGGTGACGTCCTGGCCTTTACGGGGCCGGCTCTCCACACCTTGACCCGGGACCAGAGTCTTCTTCTTGAGCAAGCCACTCCCTGGACAGGCAGATGAGAAGCCAGAAGCACATCACACCCAGAGGGACAGAGAAAGGCTGCCCATATCTGTTCGTGTGCAGAGTAAGAGCAGAGGCAATCCAGTTGTCCCATTCTCAAACTCAGTGCTGGCCACACAGACAGGGCTCCTGTGGCTCATGTTGACAAGAATGCAGGGGCTCTGAGGAGCACTGGATCAACAGCCCAGGGCAACAAGGATACAGATGCCAAGGAGGGACAGTGGAACAAAGCTAAAATCACTCCTCTTCAGCCACCTCCCACACAACACCATCCTGGCCTGTGAGGGATGAGGCTGGAGACAGGAGAGTGGGTTCATGCTCCATGGCCTCTCTGCTGAGATTTCTAGCCAGGGCATTACTGAGGACCAGCCACTGCGTCTTGCTCAGCAGTTCAGAGATGTCAAGGCTGGAAAGGACCTGTCTGGATAATACAGACCAGAAACTTCCCCATGTTAATGCTAGAGCTGGTCTTTAAGTCATGGAACAACTTACAAGGGCCGTGGCAGATTCTCCAGGATTGACAATTTTTTACATCAAGATTGGATGTTTTCTGAAAGTGCTGCTCTAGGAACCATCTGGGGCAGTGCTGTGGCCTGTGTTATACAGGGGGTCAGACTAACTGTTCCCAGTGGCCCTATCTGCCCTTAGAATCTACAAGTCTTATTAAAAAAGACAACAAAAAAACCCAAAAAACCTGATCTTGATGTTCAAATTGTCAACGATACACATTCCACCACAACTGTTGGTAAAATAGTTAATGCTGTCACTGATGAAAATCTGCACCTTATTTTCAGGCTGAATGTGTCTTGCTTCGGCTTCTCATCACTCAATTGTGTTATATTGTACCACTGTCAGCTATGCAGAGGAATCCATTAGCAAATATCAGTAAGTCCCATGTAGGGACTTACAGACTAATCAAGCCATTTCTTAACCTGGTCTCTGTTAAGCTAAGTAGACAGAGCTCTGAGTCTGGTATGACGAGGTACTTCTTCTAACCTTTCATCATTCTTGTGGTTCATCACCCAGTGCTCGGTAATGCACGAACAGCCTTCTTGAATTACAAGTGCCAGCACAGAAAACAGGAGCCCAGTGGTATTCACACCCACGCCACATGCAGAGGTAAAAATCACCTCTCTGTTCCCACTCGCAACTCCGATTTGTGTGTCCCAGGATGCACTAGCCGTTGTCCCAGTTTCACAGTGGGACACAGATGGGCCTCGTCTAGCTGATGATTCACCACAGTTCCCAGGTCTTTTTCTTCTGGGGAAATGCTAGCAGGTTCTGAATGCTACAGCTATTGAGACAACAAGCCCCATTCTACTCAGGCCTGGGCCAAGACCCGACCTGCTTAAAGGTGCACCAGGATTCACAGGAAGTGCTGTAGTCAAATAGCAATGACTGCCACCTCTTGCTGGCCTGAGTAGACTGGTGACCCAGAGGCAAAGGCTACCTAGCAAGGTGTCTGCCATGCCCTTGGGTCCCTTCCCAACCATTATAGCACCTCCTGTGAGGGGCACATGGGAGCCCTGACTTTGGCCTACTTGTCCTCGCTGGGAGAAGTGGAAGGGCCTGAGACAACAGTGAACAGCACAGCACCTTCCTACACAGGATCTTACCCAAGACATCAAGCCATTCCTCAGCTGCTTGCGGTATCTCAGAGGCTTCCTCTGGGCCTTCCTCTGATCCAGGCGCCTGGATGTCCTTTCTGGCTGGTGGGGCCTTTCCCGTCCCTATGTCCTCCAAAGGGGGGAGTTCACTCAAGTCATCATCGTCATCATCTTCCTCCCCCTCTAGGACTTCAAAGTCCTCCCCGCTGTCCAGCATGGAGACGCTGGCTTTGGTGAGGTCTGGCGAGCTGAGATCAATGCTGGTGTCATCCCCGTCAGAAGAGGCACTAGCTGGTCCCTCCCCTCCAGATGCCATTGCAGTGTAGTGATACGAGGATCAAATTAACTAGGAAATAGACAGGAGAGGGTGCTGGTGTTTGAGGGAGTTTTGGGACTGCAAAAGAAGTTAAAGAGCCATATTTTGAGATTCAAGAATTACCTTAAAACAGGACCTTGGAGCCCAGCCCAGCAGACCTCAAGGAAGTTAGCACTCACTCTCTGATAAAGAGTGACCATAACCGTGATTCTGAGCTACCACAAAAGGAATGCCAAGGGCGGCATAACCAAAGCACGTGGAATTGCAATGCCCTCATTGAAGCACAGTGGCGTGTGTTTGTCCATCACTCCCCAGCCCCATCCAGGCTGGTGCCTGAACTCTGGGTGCAAACTTACAGGTTCTGCTGCAGCTGCCTCTGTTCTTTGCCATGAGCTTCGCAGGGCTTCCCCCCCTGGCTCGCAAAGCCAGAAGCCCATCATGGAAGAGTTAATCTGAAGCTGACCCCAGGATTGCTGCAGCTGCACATTTCCCTAGTTTGTTTCCATTTACAGCAGGGCTCACACAAGGAAGGAGCAGGGTTCCTCTAGGAGACAGAGCCTAAAGCGGGCAGCAAGGGGAAGAATTCGAGCCATCAAGCTCAAAGACAGTAAAGAACCTAACTGGTAATGGGAGAATGTTTCTCAGATACAGATTCTACAGCCAGAAAAGCAGGTGAGTCTCTAGCCAGGCTGACAGAAACCCAGTAGTGGAGATCACCCTGGCAGCAGGGGACAGGAGGCTGGTACCTCTGGGCTGGGCTGCACCCTCGCAGATAGGCTCTTGGGTCTTCAGTCACAGGGAGCATTCCATAAGCCCAGCCATCTAGAAAGGGGCTTCATTCCTTGTTTCCAAGAGATCTGAAGAAAAAAAAAAAAAAGAAGAGAAGAAAAATCACATGCGTGAGGGCTCTCTTACAGTCTGAAACACCCACTAGCCACCCCGCATCTGGAGGGTTTTAGATCCAATACCAGAGCCACCCACATTGTGTACTGATTTAGAGCAAAGTATTGCAAAATAATTCCAGCAGCCAGGCAAGTGAGTGATGCCACCACAAGCCTGAGGGCAGACAGATTAGGTCAACCCAGCTTCCCAGTACAGCCTCACACCCAGAGGGTGGAGGACAAGCCAAAGACTGGAAGAGAGACAACAGGAATGATGCACATCCACTGCAGACACAAACACCCCCCCACCCCCACCCCACACATTCTGGGTACAAAGGAGAGCCCGAGCTGCATGTTCTGCTGGAAAACGGCACCTGCTGGGAACCCTCTGTTTGTTACACGCAGCCCACCACAAGTGGCACAATGAGGATCAGGCACCTGCCACTAACAGCAAACAGATCAGCTCCCAGCCAGAGTAGAAGGGCCAGACCCCCCTTGGCTGGGTCAGCCAGCCTGCAGACAGAGCAGGAACATCCAGCATAGCCTCTCAGGTGTGATGTGAATCCTGCTCCACAGGAGAGATACCTGGCAGCTATACACACAAGCAAAGCACACCAGCCTGGGCGGAGAAGGCAAGCTGGATATGTGAGCAAGAGAACTGGTTTGGGATGGACAGGAGAAGACTGGTCTGGAAACAGCTGATGGAGATCAGGTACCGTGGCTCTCTCCATTAGAGTAGGTGGCAGTCTTGCTGCCAGTTAATTACAGGAGCAAAACTAACGCTCGCCTTGGACACCACCCTGACCATGCCTGCACTTGGGACAGGAGCGATTGAGGAAAACAGCTGTGGGGGCGAAGCACGTTCAGCAGCAGAAAATAACCTGCGAGCAGAGCCCACAGATCAAATGTCCACATGAGAGCTAGTGTACCCTACCCAGTGCCTTGGTGTCCCAGGCCACAAACTGAGCTCCTGGGCTCTGCCCAAATATGCCCGATAAAAGAGCTACAGGTCAGAACCATTCACCTCCCAGCTCCGAGAAGTAGGCTTGCTGAGCAGCCCCCTGTACCTCCTTGGAGCCTCTCTCGCCACCTAGCTGCATACCATTCATGCACTGAACAGCAAAGACTGGATCTAGCCATCCCAAAGAAAGCAGCCATCTGTGTCCACCAGGGCAAAGGCCAGAAAAGAGCCATGTTTTAGGCAAAACAAACGTGTCTTGTGACGCTTTCAAAGACTAACAAATGTAATTATCACATGAGCTTTCATGGAAGAAAATCACATTTCATTTGATGCTTTGAAAATGGAGGAGCTTACAGAACAGGAGGAAAATAAATGCAGGGAGGTACTAACAGTCTGACCTGATCCTATGACTTACAGGATGGGAGGAAAACAAATGCAGGGGAGCATAAGTTCCCCATTGTCAAAGCATCTGACAAAGCGGGATTTTTCTCCCATGAAAGCTCATGCGATAAATACATTTCTGAGTCTGTAAGTGGCCCAAAACTCCTTATTTGTTTTGGTGAACTAGCCTAGCACGGCTACCCCTTGGGAACATGTTTTAGGCAGCTCCTCCTCAGCGTGTTGTACCCACTCCCACCAGGGTTTGAAAGAGAAGGGCCAGGGGGTATTGTGGGTTTTCCAATGAAAGTTTTCTCATCATTACAGCCATGACTGGCTGGGACCAGGAGATGCTCAGAGCTGTAGCAAGGAGAGCCAGGCGAGTGGCCGGTACGAGAATAAGAGGTGTACTTGGCCCTGCCATGAGTGCAGGGAACAAGGACCCGATGACCTGTCCTGGCCCCTTCCAGTTTCTGGGCTATCTCAGGCCTTTCCGAGGGTGGAAGAGGGCCAGGGTGACCAACGCTCATCGGTGGCTCCCAACCTCTCTGGCTCAAGGGCCACCAGCCCTCTCCCCACCGCAGCCAGTCGGAGGGAGCTGAGCAAGGCGGCTGCCTCCTCGCCGCTCTCCCACCGCGCGTCCGGCAGCCTCCTGCGCTCCAGGCGGGGCCTTAGGCAGCGGCTCCGGGCTGCAGCCAGAGCAACGGGCCGGGGCCACCGGCCGGACCCAGCGGTGACCCTCAGCCCCCGGCCCGGCTCTCTGGGCCGCGGCTCCGGGCCAGGGCCAGGGCCAGGGCCAGCGCCGCCTCGCCCCGCAGCCCGACCCCGCGCACTCACCTGCCTCGGGGATCGGCCGCGCTAGCCCCGCCCCCAGCGCCCATTGGCTCCGCTAGGCCGCTCCAGCCCCGCCCCCC